>JADNRY010000440.1:0-48526 GCA_015501585.1 Rhodocollybia butyracea | reverse complement strand
AGAACGTGGGGGCAAATTGTTCCGGTGGTCACAATTCTATAATCTCTCCGTTATTCTTACGGGGTTTGAAGCATGGAAAACACGTTGTATCATCTGCATTGAAGTAGGAGATAATCTCCCACTTCACCCCTATGATCTCTATACACCTCCACCAAGGTGATGACGCCCTCTCGTAGTTTTGACCCGAAGAGACGCATACAGTTTCCAGCTAGTAGACTGGGAACCGCTTGCCCAAGCACGCCTGTGATAGGCTTTACCTGCCATTGTCAGTCCGGGTCTGGACTGGGGGCTTCTCAGCACGCTACTCAATCCACACCATCGGCATATTCAGCTGCAACCAGCTGTGGCTCCAGTTGCCCAGATTTGGCATCAAGTGTCTGAACAAGACTGCGAGAACCAACGTTGGGACAGGGGCTAGCACTCCTATCTTATGCTTTGTTTGGATTTACTTGCCATTAGCATTAGATAGTCTATTAGGTATCGACTTACGGCGTATTACATCTCCTACCAGCACTCACTCACCTTGCGCTTTTCATAAAACACAAGGATGTCGAGAATGGATTGACGTACATTCTCTTGGTGGTTCCTGCCCTGCAAGTTTTGTGTCTTGTTGTGGATGACGTCAACCTCGAGTATTACGAACACAGATAGATCTGCGCGTCGTCTATAATACTCGTCCTGGGAGCGTACGAGACTGGGAGGCAGCTTATCGTGGTCTACCAGATATGGTCGCGGGCGGAGATATTGTCGCAGAATGACGAACCATCTCTCTTCAGGTAATCGACTACAATAATAATCAGATTTTCCGCTCAGCTACTTCTTTCAATACAGATGCAACAGTAAATTACGCGCAGCCTTCGTCATCACTCCTTGGGGGAAACCTGTCGTGCAGTTTCAAAGTTCAGTTCATTGAGCAGTAAAAGGTCGAATATACCTTGGCTAAAAATCTTTTCAGATGCTCAACGACAGCCTCGCTCTGTTCCTGCTGGACCCAGTGTCCTGCGTCAGGCACCAAAACAAGATCATCGTCATCCATATGCTTGCACACTCGTTCTTTCATATCTTCCAATGCACCTGGGATTGGTATACACCCCAGTCCTTGCTCCCGACAGGAACATCGCGGGTACCTCTACGACTTTTTCCAGTAAAGATCTTCATTTCGTTATTCCATTTTGGATCGGTCATGCAACGGTACCATTTAATCCCCCTTGAAATCCAGTCCTGGAGTACTCGGAAACGTAGAAAGCGAGTTCTTCTTGGGGCAGCCACGCTTCTAATGAACGGGTACCTTCATTTACAGCGTTCCTAACTGCCATGGGCATTGTCTGTTCAAGAAGCATAATATAGTAATGTGGCAAAGTGGCCAGGTTCGACGCAGAAGCAGAGGGAAGGCGATGTGGATTATTAATGGGCCAATCCGCGCTTTTGGCGTAAAAATTGTCTGCCAAAAAAGCTATGAAGGCCTTGTGGCGATCGAAGCATATCGGAGTTCGCGTTCGGTGTAGAATAGTACATTGTATAGTGTTTGCGAGGCGGAGTTAACTCTGCTAATTGTTTCAGAATCGAGGCAATGCTGGAGTTCCAGTAGACGGTGAAAAGGGGAACACCTTGGAAGGGAGCACTCATTATGACCACAGACCTAAAAAGATCAGGTCTGATGAGAGCGCAATACCCGGCGACCCAGAGCCAAAGTCGTGTCCTATAACTGATGCAACACTTTGGTAGCCTAATGCAGCAACTAACAAAACGATATCTGTTACCAGATTAAACATGCGAAAAGGTGCCAGATCATCGTCGAAATGGACGGGCCCTGTCTGGGGAGCACCAGACGAGTCAACCATAGTTGTACGACCATACCCCCGTTGATCTGGAGCTACACACATTGTATCCTGCCTCTGAAAGTTTAGGCATTACCTCTCGCCAAGAGTAGGCGAGTTCAGGGAAGCCATGTAGCAGGATAATTAGTGGTGCATTAGCTGACGAAGATGCTTGTAGGTAGTGTACGTCCAGATCGTTGACTCGGATTGTTTTTCGACACAATGCCAGGTGGGAGCGTTATATCCATTCCCTAAGCAGCTAACTTACAGAAACAAAGGAAACAAAGGAAGAAACAACTTTGTCGAGAGATATGTGCCGCAGTCGTCAGGCCGACTGCGGATGGCACCACATGTCAGCAACACATCACGGAAACCAATGGAGTAAGTACTAGACCCTCTACTCTAAAGAGGCAGCGGGAACTTCGACATCCTTACATACGCTGTGTAATAGATCTTTTGCCACAAAAAACATGTCAAAGGATCCCCAAACACCTCCAGCCACGCTACGCCCCATCTTGATATCGGCCCCTTGAGGTTGTACGGTGACCGTCCACTTCTTTCGAACGTCCTCGTTGACCTTTCCAAACTATCTTCGAAACAGAAAACCCATGCCATATTCATATTAACTTGGGGATAAATAGCAATGGGCAGTTGTCCGGCGAGCCTCACCTCAATGCTCATTGTTTTACTTCAGCCTAAGCGGCGAGAATCTCCCTTTATCTATCGCTGGAAAGGATATATTTCAGTTAGAGCAAGTTAGTTTAGACCAATCAAGTCTCATCAGTACCGGCCCATGGATCTCTACTACAGTTTCCGAGCGCACGCCCACTTTAGAAGCTGCGAACGTGGGGCAAATTGTTCCGGTGGTCCACAATTCTATAATCTCTCCGATACTCTTACGGGAAGCAATGCTTTATTGGTACTGAAAAACACGTTGTATTGAAATGGGGAAAAGAATCTCCTAGAACTTGAAACTCCCGATGATCTTTGATGTATCCTCCTCCGATTTCTTTACCAAGGTGATGACGCCCTCTCGTAGTTTTGGCCCGAAGAGACGCATACAGTTCCCCACTGGGTGGATTGGGAACGCTTGCTCAAATACGGTGAGGCATTTCTTAGGACCAAATCACAAAGGTGCACTGCCGACCCTGTGAGAGGCTTCACCTGCCGTTGTTAGTCCAAGTATGGACTGGGGGCTTTCAATACGCTACCCAATCTACACCATCGGCATATTCAGCTACAACCAGCTGTGGCCCCAGTTGCCCAGTTTGGCATCAAGCCGTCTGAATGAATATCAACACATAAACTCGTAAACAGACAACGTTGGGACAGGGCTATAGGTGCTATCTTATCTTATGCTCTGTTTGGATTTGCTTGCCATTAGCATGAGATAGTCAATTAGGTATTGACTTCGGCGTATTACTACATAGAAGATAACTACGTTGTGCTGCACCATCGATCATCCGATTCAGTCCGACTAGTACATCTTGGCGACGGGAGCTATTTTTACCAGCGTTCTTCGTATCGACATCTGACATTGGCTTGGAAACTCGACTAGGTATACCTAGCGGATATCCTGGCTAGGTTATCGAGCGACAATGAAAGTGGACGCGAGGACCCCAGGCGCTACAGACAGAAGTCCTTCATTTGAAGACATAGGAAACGACGTTCCGGGAGCAACCCCGTTGAACTCACCTGTGAAAGTAACTAGAACCGAACGACAGCCATCTCCAAGTCCAACGAGACTGACCCAACCGACACAAATCATAGGAACCATGCCTAAACGAATGACGTCCGTGCCGCTCGTTCGTTTTCTGGGGACCCAGACGACCAAGTCCAACCAGCAGCTTTTTTGCAGAATCAGAAACTAGGATGATAGAGTTAGCGTATGCCAGAAAGACTGGATAACCAACATCGAACCCTACCTCGAGCTGGATTCCAGGGCTGCAGATTGGTTCAACGAGACCTTGACGGATGCCGAGCGTAAGGGTAGCTGGAACGACTTCGTAAAACTGTTCGACGCTCGTTTTCCTTCGCAGAAAAAGGAAAGAAAGTCAGCCAGAATGTATTTCGAGTTGTTGGAGGGGAAGTAATCACCCAGAGCTTATCCTCACGAGGCACGAAGAAACCAACCAACCTTTCCACAAGTATTGGGCAGATAAGCTTTTGCGCTTAGCGAAGGGAGCTGAAATCGAGGGTCAAAGGCTCTAATGAGCACGACGTACAGGAACCTGCCGTATGCGCTAAAACGCGAACTTCAAACCGATGAATTCGACGACTGGGAGAAGTTCACGACTGCGATAAAGGACGTGCGAACGGCGGTGCTAAAGGTGGAGGCTCAGCATGAGTTGGATAGGTTAGACTTGAAACATAACTCACGTAGTAGAAAAAAAGCTAAAGTCACCGCGAGCTACGCACAGTGGAAACGTCCTGCTTGGTACTTCATAACTTCAGCGTGTGGAGGAAAACATAGTACTTTGAAATGGTTCTAGTGTCTGTAGAGCTTGGTACGGGGCGATACTGGCACCTGGAGGGGACGCGGATGGTATCTTGATGGTATTGAAGACAAGAATCCTCTATCACCATTTTTGTAGAAATTGTAGCAGGACAGCAGAATATTCATTTTTTGGTCCAAAAGCTGTGTACATAAGACGGGCACGCAATTGCCATAACCAGGAAATGTTAATGAGGCTTGTAGTTTGCGATTCGTTTACAAAAAGATAGAAATTATCTTCTCACGAGGAGAACGAGACCAAAGATTGAGAACACGCTTTAAAGTTCCTCATCCACTGTTTGCTCTAGTAAAAGGCGAGAACGAAGTTAAATTGAAGGAGGAACAGCGCTAGTGGTAATTGTGTGCAAGGCTGGACACGATGGCGAATTTTGTGATTGTAGACAGCTCACGGCTCCCACTAACGCGCATTCAAACGCCCATTTTGACGCTCAACCACTTTCCTTCTTTACCACCAAAGTTGTACAATGGACGGTCGCGCTCCTCGGTGCGTGTCAAAACTAGCATATATCTATGCTATACTAACACTTTTCTAGTATCAAAAACCGCGCGCCAGCCGCGATCCAGGCATGTTTCAACTTGTTACATTCCAATTATCCTGAAAATGACCAGTATTATAGATTACTGCTGAACAACTCTTACGAGAGGTTAGATTTTTTTATATCTTCTACTAGTGACCGATTCTAACCGATCTGTTAGGCTCAAGAACGGCAGAAAGTGCTTTTCGGGCTCCGAAGCAGCGAGTAGAAGATTTTGAGGAGCTTCATGAATACCGTGGAAGGAAACGAAAGGAATTCGAGGAGCGTATACGGAGGACACGGGGCAGCATGTGCGCTTTTATTTGACCCCCAAATACTCAGGTATTCACTTGATATTTCAGAAAAGAATGGCTACAGTACGCAACTGGGAGGTACGCACTCGCTTCTTTCTGTATTTTGATCCAAACCATAAACACTTCCCCCAGGCTTCGCAAAACGAATTTGCTCGCTCCCGCTCCGTTTACGAACGTGCTCTGGATGTCGACCTCGGAGTATCAGCTATGGCTTCAGTTATACAGAAATGGAACTCAAAAATCGGAATGTTCAACATGCTCGTAATCTCTTTGACCGAGCCGTTACTTTACTTCCGCGTGTGGACCAGCTGTGGTACAAATACGTCTACCTGGAAGAACTGCTGCAAAATGTACCTGGCGCGCGACAGGTGTTTGAACGCTGGATGCAATGGAGCCAGATGACAAGGCGTGGCAGGCGTATATCAAGATGGAGGAGCGGTATGGTGAACTTGACCGTGCGAGTGCTATATATGAACGGTGGATTGCTGTACGCCCGGAGCCGCGAGTCTGGGTAAAATGGGGAAAGTACGAGGAGGAGCGACAGAAGCTGGACAAGGCTCGCGAAGTGTTCCAAACCGCTTTGGACTTTTACGGTGATGATGAGGAGCAGGTAGAAAAAGCACAGGCTGTGTTTAGTGCTTTTGCAAAGATGGAGACGCGGCTGAAGGAATATGACCGGGCTCGGGTGATTTACAAGGTACGACACCTTTTGCTTTTTTACTTTTGTCGGCTAACACTGCTTTAGTTTGCTCTGGCACGTATACCCCGATCCAAATCTGCCGGATTATACGCTTCGTACACAAAAATTTGAAAAGCAACATGGCACTCGAACAACGTTAGAGTCGACTGTATTGGGCAAACGAAGAATCCAGTACGAGGAGGAGCTGTCACATGATGGTCGAAACTACGATGTATGGTTCGACTATGCTCGGTTAGAAGAGGGCGCTTATCGGGACACTCGGAGCGAGGGAGCTACGACAGAGGAAGAGGAAACTTCGGTAGGACGGGTTAGAGAGGTGTACGAAAGAGCAGTCGCTCAGGTTCCTCCGGGAGGTGAGAAGCGACATTGGAGAAGATACATATATCTATGGTTAGATTATGCGCTTTTTCGAGGAGATCGAAACCAGGGTATGTGTGATTTGGTTTTTTATGTTGCGGCGAAAATACTCAAATGTGATTCTTAGGATTACGACCGGGCCCGCCAGATATACCAAACTGCAATCACACTCGTGCCACATAAAGCGTTCACATTCTCGAAACTCTGGATAATGTTTGCCAAATTCGAGATTCGTCGTTTGGATCTTCCAGCCGCAAGAAAAATATTGGGAAACGCAATTGGAATGTGTCCTAAAGAAAAACTCTTCAAAGGCTACATTGAACTTGAGACTGATGTGGGTACCTTCATCTACCATTCTTGGATATCCACAAACCGCATTTTTTTTTCTAGCTACGCGAGTTCGACCGTGTTAGAAAGCTCTACGAAAAGTATCTAGAGGTTGATCTTCTTTCTCATCTATTAATTTTCCTTGGCTCATATTTTCGATAGTTCGACCCCGCCAACTCTTCTGCCTGGATCAGATACGCCGAGATCGAATCACAGCTGGAAGACTTTGCACGTACTCGCGCCATCTTTGAACTTGGGATCTCCCAGTCGCCTCTCTCCATGCCGGAGCTTCTTTGGAAGGCGTATATCGACTTTGAGATCGAAGAAGGAGAACGAGAGACCGCTCGAGCATTGTACGATCGACTCATATCGCTTTCTGGACACGTCAAAGTCTGGATATCGTATGCCTTGTTCGAGGCGGAACCCATCGCTCTTCCTCGAGCACAGCGGGAGGAGGAGGAGGAGGAAGATGAAGAGGTTGAGCAGAAGATGGTTCCGGGAGATCCTGACCGTGCTAGGCAGGTGTTTAATCGCGGGTACAAGGAATTGAAGGATAAGGGGCTGAAAGATGAGGTATGTTGTACGAATGTTTACATCTGTGGGTGGATTTGATAAGGTTTTGGTAGCGTGTCGCTCTTCTGGAAGTATGGAAGACTTTCGAGGAAACCCACGGTACCGCGGACGACGTCGCCAAAGTACAGGGTATGATGCCAGTGGTCACCAAGAAGAGGCATGTCGACCAGGAAACTGGACAAATGGTGGAAGGTATGTTTATTTCCGATTCATGCTCTGATGCTTTACCCATATCATTCTTCTAGATTGGGAGCTTGTATTCGCCGATGACGAAAGAGAAAACAACCCGACAACATTCAAGTTCCTCCAAATGGCTCATGCCTGGAAAAGTGGCCTCAACAAAGGTGGTGCCGATCCATCGAAGTCGATCCTTCCTGGACCGCCCGTGGCTCCTCCGACAGCTAAACGCTCGGCTGAGGATGCCACGAGCGATATGGACAGTTCAGATGGAGAAGATTAAGGATGTCAAGTTTTAATCTGTAACTTACGCAAATGTACCAGCGATTTGTTGTAAATTCTTCACGGTAATATTTTCGAGCTACCAACAAGACCTACTATATCGTTCTCATGCAGAGGACTCTACAAAAAACCAAACAGGACGATCAAGAGTGAGGTTACAGGTCTACATATAGAGGTAGGATTGGAAACGATTGTTTAGCCGGGGCTTGGCCCATGATACTCCCTCGAACACGGAAGAGCCAAGTTGGGCTGGAACGTTGCAAGAACGCTAATAAGGTGAGAATAGGCGTCTAGGTACCTCATTATTACGAAAAATATGAGTCCGAGGGGGGGGGGACGAGAAATGTGTGTATACGCATTTACACGGGTAAGGAAGATAGGAAGAAATAACAGCGAGTAACCATGATGATTGTTTTCTGCATTTCCGATTACATATGAGACGCCGAGACCGCTTGACACTCGTAGTCTTGCCACTCGAGGTCTGATCCAGTCATGAAATCATCGAAGAGCTCGACAGCTTCCTGTGCACTCGCTCTCATCTCGGGTTCATACTCGAGCATTCGTCGGATTATCTTGTCTCCTTTCGCCAGGTCCGCCTTCACATGTTCGTTCCTGATACGAAGCCAGTTGTGGCTCTCTTTGTACTGTGTCGCCTTTATCCACGCTTCGCTACCAGGAGGGTCCAAGAGTGATCGACCAGACCACTCGTTATACCATCGTGATGGGATTGGACCGAGCCAGTGAATCATGTTCAGGACTACATTGTGTGAGTCGAAGGGAACGTCACCGTCAGACAGAAGATTATTGACGATACCCAGTGCCCAAATATCTGACGCGAAACTGGCCTTATTTTCGAATAGGAGTTCGGGAGCGGCGAAGACCCTAGCACAGCGTGAATTGTGTATTTCTGGATCATCGGGAGACCATATAAACGCTTCGCCAAAATCAGCGATTTTGACATGGAGATAACTACAATCGGAAAAGCAGTGGTTCCAGAGCGCTACGGGGTCATAATTTCGAACCAAATATCGCGGAGCATGGGGATCAAAAGAGTCTGAAGGATTTGCAGCCGTATCGCAGGTTTGGAATATCGTCTTCTTGGGCTTGCCGAGGTATCGTTCTATATCTTCGTGTGAGGACCCAGATGAGAGAGCATCGGTATAAAGAAGAACGTTATATGGATATAGATCTATGAAAATTGGTATTACAGGCCTTGAATCACATTATTTGCGAAGAAACTGACCTCCATGGACAACACGATGCCTATGCAAATGCCTGACACCACGGGAGACCTGAGTTGCGATGCGTTTGGAGATGTTCGTTGGGATGGATCCAGTCGTGAAATGGTCTAAGAGATCCGCGTCATCTAGATATACAGAAGGACCTAGAACTTCTGTGACGATGCACTGATGCGTCCCATTTGGCCCGTGGTGCTCGAATCCGTCTAGCAGATGAACAACGTAGCCTTTGTCCCCGTTATCGATATCCGAACTATACAACTACTGTAGATGATGAAAAACAGCCATCTCCGAAGCGATGTTGCTTAGCTCTGAGACAATAATCTTCAGAGCTGCGTAGCGATCGGTGACAGAGTCCTTGACGAGCCAGACGGTAGAAAATGTGCCATATCCAAGCTTGTGCACAACAGTGTAGCGGTTGTTGTGAAATTTGTCGCCTGGGTGAAAGTGTGACGGTAGTCACACGAAGAGATACTCGGAATGACAGGGATAGCGCTGGATTCGAAGTAAACTAATCTCTATCTACGTACAATCGAGTCTTATATAGGGTGGAAGGATCGGTCCGGCGGGGATTGATCCGTACTGTTACATACGCCCTCCTGGTCTACGAAGAAGACCACACAAAAGCCAAGAGTAAAAGTAAGTAAGCAAAAAAAAATGTAACGAATTTTAAGTGCGTGGAGCGCATTATGTGAGTTTTTATTTAAAAGTGGCAAGTAAAGAAAGAAACAGTGTTTTAAAAGAGCACCAATTCTGAGCCGAACTAAACAGCTTTGGACTTCCCTTTAGAAGATTCCACCTTCGGCTTGGGAGCGTACAGAAGGCCACTTCCTCTAGGCAAGTGCTTACGCTCGGCAGCAGCCTCTTCCGCCGCGTGTTTCTCCAACTTCCGCTGCTCGGCGGCGCGACGGCCCTTGGTTGTGCTCCGCATCTGCATGACAGCCATGTCACGGAGGGAAGCGTACTCATCCTCGGGAACCTGTACATAACCCGGGCGAACGACCGTGAAGGTGTCAGAGGGGAAGCATTGAATGGGGTTAATCCCGAACATCTCAACCCTCGGCGACGGGTCCTCTAAATGTAGAAGACCAGTAACCACGTCGTCATCATCGAATTCCACAGTGACAAGCTTCTCGGGCAAGTCTTCGCCGTTGAAGGCTGCGGCAAAGGAGTCATAACCCGCAGGGTACCACGAAAGAAGTCCCGCCTCGGCCCTAACGGCCTTATTGTACCTAAGATACAATCGGACCTGCTGGGACGAAAATGTAGTGTGGTCCCCATCCCGGCTCTTCTTCGCAACTTCAAAACGCGAAGCAGAGACACGCCGGAGATTTTTGAATTCATAGTCAGAGTTTGACATAGTGTGTGAGGTGTGTGCCAACAAACGAGAGGTAGCAGGTTCAGCGGTGGGGAGACTCGACGAGTTCCCTTGTTTATAACAAAAATCGGATTGCAAAAATAAATTTTCATCTTGAAACGAGATGGAGCCAAATCCAAACTCAAGTTTCACCTCATCCGGCACCTCGCCAGTACCTTTGGGGAGGAGTGCCAAGGAATTAATATCCAAAAGGTCTAAGTACTCGCTCAGACAAGGTAGATCCTGGATTTCAGCACTAGGCATCCAGGTAATGTCACCAGTATTCCATCGTACTTGGAAAATAGCTGAATTTTTCGAGCCATAATGAGATAAAATTTTCTCAATCTGCCATTGGGCCTGAGCTTCAGGGGTTTCACGGAGCTGAGTGTCAAGTCTCCCGGGAACCTCCTATCATTGTTAGGGACGTGAACCCGTAATAACGAAGCATGGAACACAGGATGTACTCCACGTTGAATGAAACTGTCTGGGAGGTCAACTCGGAACGAGTGATTTGCAAAATCCTTTGAAATTTTGTAAGGACCAATGTACTTGGGGATAAGCTTACGAGCTAATCCCTTCTCAAATGTTAAGTTTTTAGTTGAAACATATACTAAATCTCCTCCCTGGAAGGGATCGTACCGCCGTTTCCGGTTGGCCGCACGAGTCTGCTTGACCCGAGCATCCAAGATACTATCATGTGCAGCCATTATGGCTAGTCTCCGGAGGCGTGCAAAAGTCCATACAGACGGATATTCATTGCTGAGGTCTGAGTTCCAGACCATCGCACGAGGCATACGGCCATTGTTAAGTACAAACGGCGCGTAACCTGTAGACTCTGAACGTGCAGAATTTATAGCAAACTCAATTGCAGGTAATTTCGGTACCCAATCTTTTTGAGTAGCTGACATGCATTGTCGTAACATCTGTGTCACAGTGCGATTCGCGCGCTCAGTAGCACCATCAGACTGAGGATGGTATGCGCTGGACATGTGAAGGTCTGTTCCAATTAATTCATGGAGCCGTTTCCAAAAAATACTAGTGAATAGCGAGTCTCGGTCACTAATAATTCGTTTCGGTAAACCATGTAACTTGTACACATGTTCAAACATTAACTCTGCAAACTGACGAGCAGAATAAGTAGTTGTACACGGTACAATATGTACCATTGAACTAAACAAATCGATTATAACACACATCGAATCATAGATGGTGCCATCACGATTTTTGGACTCAGGTCAAGGTCCAACAAAGTCTACGCCAATTGCCTCCCATGGATAGGTAGGAATTTCGAGCGGATGTAGAGGCCCATGGGGCTTAGTAGTACTTGACTTGCTAATCTTACAGATATGGCAAGTCTCACAATAAGATTTTGTGTCTGAGACCATGTCTTTCCACCAGACATGATCCCAAAGATAGTCAATCGTTTTCGAGGCACCCAAATGAGCTAATAATGAATGGGCCTCGGAAATAATTACTTCCTGAATGACCCGGCCCTTGACAACGATACGAGGTACACACAATACACGGTGACCTTGTTGCTTAAGGTAAATCAAGTCATTCAATACTTCAAAATTATTGAAGCTTTTTGGAGACTCAAGGATTTTTCTGAACAGAGAATCCTCCTTATATCTTCCCTTAATGGAGGCATGCAAGTCAAAGCCTTCGTCAGTATTGCTGAGAAGATTTAATAGAGTTGCATTGGACAGATCAATAGGTGTTGTCGAATTGACGGCACTATCAACATTTAAGTTAACGGCCTCATTATTATTTACAGCATTGCTGTCAGAGAAGGTTTCGGGGCTCTCATATATACTAGAGAGTCGCCGATTCTCGCTTTCCTGAAGCCCCCCAACTGCAGAGGGTGTTCCTTCACTTTCTTTCCTTGCTTTTGACCTGGCAGGGATTTTAATAGTAAGTTTTTCACTTGACTGTGAAGCATTAGATTCTGAACTCACGCCAGATTTATTTGACGAAGTGTCTATGTTACTCCCGCCCTCCTGGCCGCGAGAACGAGGTCCAACGACGCGAACATGGTCTTTCATACGTGCGGCAAATTCACGCAATGTTTCTGGCCGACCCGTATCAGCAGATTCCACTGGTTTTTGAACGCGTCGAGTACGAGCCTCAGCACCCGTGAGCACCGGCATTGAGACTGAGTGCATGCTGAGATGTGAGCTGTCCACGTTGTCATCGTGTACAGTATATTCTGACTGGGCGCGCACAGTGCCTGGAGCGTCATTAAGATACATACGCGATAGAGCATCTGAGAGGATGTTCTCTTCACCTGGTACGTACTCGATGTCATAATCAAATTCGCCGATCTTCTCTAGCCAACGTGCTTGCCGGCCAGACAAATTCTTCTGCTCCAGAAGATGGACCAACGCCCTGTGGTCTGTGATCCAGGTGAATCTTGCACCTTGGAGAATATCACGATGGCGTAGCATCGTTTCAACGCCGGCCAGCATCTCCAATTCATGCACAGCGTAATTTTGCTGCGCAGAATTCAGCTTTGCCGAGTAGAACGCGGCCACTCTTGCATCACGCCAGTCATCGCCTTGACCGACGAAGCCCGCTATGCTTGCAGAGCAAGCATCCGTGACCACCCATATCGGCTTATGGCCCGGCGAGTAGTCTAACGGAACTCGTGCATGGTCTCTCCAACGGTGAGTAATTTCCTTTATCTCATCAAAAGCTCTTTGTTCTGTGAATGTCCACTGAAACGGAACCGCAGCACCTGTACGCGCATGCAGAATTCCCATCGGGCCCCGGATTTGAGGTAAGTTGTCAGTCAGGTAGCCGACTGCACCTAGAAATCCCGCTAACATCTCTTTCGAGGTTGGGACCTTCCAATTGGCGATCGAGTCAACTTTTTCTGGGTCCATACGGACACCATCGTTATCAATGACCTGCCCAATATCTTGAGTGCTTTTGGTAAGAAATTCAATTTCTTCTTGCTGAGATAAAATTTTTCATGCTTCAAGACATCTAGAACCAATTTAACGTGCTTGATATGGTCCTCCAGAGTCTCGGAGTAGATGACAATGTCATCTAAGTACACATCCATGAAGACACCAATGTAAGATGAGAAAGCATCATTCATTATTGCTTGGTAAGTTGCACCGCCGTTGCAGTCTCCTATCTGGATAACCTGACTATCCATATTTCCGTCAGGAGTTGAGACTGTCGTGCGCGGCACATGCTCGGGGATTATACGGATCTGCTCGTAGGCATCCTTCCCGTCGATCAAGCTACGGTACTTCGCTTTTGCAACCCGCCGTAGTATTCCATCTATGTTAGGAAGCGGCAAAGCAATCTTGTGAGTGTTTGCGTTACGTGCATGCAAGTCTATCACAACACGAAGGTCTTTCTTATCCTTCGTTTTAGGAATAAACATCATCGGGACTGTGTTCCGAGATGAAGTGACCACCCACCGGCCACTTTCCACATAAGCTTTACGCTTAGCATCCCATTGAGGACGGAACGCCTCTGGACACCGTGAGGGACGCCAGGGATATATTTTATTCTTGTCTATCAAAGGAATAGTGTGGTTTATCCGACGGAGAGGAGGTAAACTCGTCTCGTCCATGGACTTGCACAAGGGTTTTGCGTACGCACGCAGTTGCTCCCGCACACGCTCTAAGTTCTCTTCCTCTAAGGAAATAGATTGAGTGTGTATCTCGCTGACATTGTCTCCTTGAATAGGGAGAGGAACGTTGCTACCAACGTCAACAGTTGTTGGGTTTAATCCTATCTGTACCTTGTACGTATATATCCAAGGTGTACCCAGAATAATATCGTAGTTTGATACGTTTGCAATATCGAAGTAGTGCGGGGCATTAATTTTCTGATATTTCAGATTTACTGTAGTCCCGCAAAGGATTCTTGAACGTGATCCTTGGATAGCAAGATGCAAAGGTAAAGGTGTAGGCATATATTTCTTTTCTACCTTCAATTGATCAGCTAACTGGGTAGACATAAAATCTCCCAGCGAACCTGAGTCAATTAACGCACGCGCAGGCCTATTGTTAATCTTTACAACAATCACGATAGGTCGGGGAACAAGTCGCCCAACACTCTTCACAATTCCAGAGTTGCGTTGTAGACCTGGATAGGTACGTGGTTCAATATAAGAACTCGCAATACTAGTTACATGAACTAATCCATTTCGTTCTTCCCAACGCAGGTTTCCGAAGAGCAAATGTAAATTTGCGTCCGAAACATTCAACAAATTGGTCCAATTCACGTTCAAACCCGCCCTCCGGCGCGCCGTAAAGAAAACCTGGAAGAAACTCATATTCAACAGGTCCCCTAAGTCGGTGAAGGAGCTCATCATGGGCTACCTTCAACCGTTTGTTATACCAATCCGGTAAGTTAAAATATGGATTCAGTAAAAATTCTACTGATATGCGTGTCTTGAAGTCACGACCTTCGTCTTCAATGATGTACAAAGAAGGTACTTCCGGGTCAACGTAAACATTATAATTCTGTCTACTAGTATATTCCGGATCGTCAAAGTCAGGAATAAATGGAACGTGGCGGGCGAGCGTATTTCTCGCCGCAACAGCCAGTACATTCCCCATTCTGGGATAGTCCATATCCTCAAATTCAGGTAAGCTTGCGTCAATGGCACAAACTTCATTCCAATGGTCCCCTGGGACAAAGCTCAGGCGGCATACTAACCACATTGGAATATAGCGTTTTAGGTTTCGAAGATGGTCAAGTACCACAAGTGACTGACCACTCTGCGTGCGCCAAGCTGAAAACCGAGTGTATCCCGGCTCAAGTAATTTACTGTCTCCCGGGAAAGGCTGGCTAAGCTCAAGCCGGTCTTCAACAGCACGAGCCATCAGTTCCCCCTGACGGCAACGTGACCAGTTAAGTCTCCTAGCCTCTCGGAATGCCTTACGCTCAGCTGACTGTTTCATTCGCTGATAGTGGAGGTCTTGTTCCGCAATAATTTTGGATAAACGCTTACGCCACCAGCCCACTAAGTCGAACTTGGTGTTTTGTAACTGCGTAAGACTTAAACGCTCACTGCAGACTCCAACTTCTTGGTCCGTAAAATCGTAATAAATTTCAGATCCAATACGCAACTGATGTACAAGGAAACGTTCTAATGGATCCTCAACTGGAGGCATTCGGCTCTTTGGATAAGCCGGTATTCCACAGGTGAGTACAAACATTATTCCTTGCTGGTACACATCACCGATTTTTCTACTTTCAAGGCAATGTGGTGAGTTAATCTCATAAGCATGTCTTTCAATGCTTGCTTTGAGGAAATTTTATCTGACTTTTTAATTTCCTTCACAGGCTCATTATCTGACGAGCTCTCACTGTCCGAGTGAGCGGCCAATTTAGCCTTACGGGCCTTTGCTTTCTGTGAGCCGTTTCTCCTCTTTCGGAGATTTTTCCGATCCTTGTGATCAGACTTGGAAGAGGCTAAACTAGCCTTCCGAATGGCGTTCCAGCCATCAATCGCAGCTTTCTGCGCTTCAATGTTAAGCTCAGAGTCACTTATATCGTTGTTATTGTCAACGAATTTCCCTTTGGCTACATAGGAGGGACCGGGAGCCGGAGTAGGAGAGGAACAGCGTGGAGCCGTAGTTCTATTAACCATAGCGTTCCTCTTCTGCACAAGCTCACGTTGAGCAGGAGTGAGGGTGTTCTCAGCGGCATGAACAGTAGCAACCTGTTCCTTAGAAAGCTGAGTAGGCTTAGAAAATTCCTTCCTAAGCTTAAAATCCTTGAGATTTTCAAGGCTTCTGACTTTGACGATCCGGAATATACTAGTAGACAGAATTATAATGTTTACGTTGACCCGGAAGTACCTTCTTTGTACATCATTGAAGACGAAGGTCGTGACTTCAAGACACGCATATCAGTAGAATTTTTACTGAATCCATATTTTAACTTACCGGATTGGTATAACAAACGGTTGAAGGTAGCCCATGATGAGCTCCTTCACCGACTTAGGGGACCTGTTGAATATGAGTTTCTTCCAGGTTTTCTTTACGGCGCGCCGGAGGGCGGGTTTGAACGTGAATTGGACCAATTTGTTGAATGTTCGGACGCAAATTTACATTTGCTCTTCGGAAACCTGCGTTGGGAAGAACGAAATGGATTAGTTCATGTAACTAGTATTGCGAGTTCTTATATTGAACCACGTACCTATCCAGGTCTACAACGCAACTCTGGAATTGTGAAGAGTGTTGGGCGACTTGTTCCCCGACCTATCGTGATTGTTGTAAAGATTAACAATAGGCCTGCGCGTGCGTTAATTGACTCAGGTTCGCTGGGAGATTTTATGTCTACCCAGTTAGCTGATCAATTGAAGGTAGAAAAGAAATATATGCCTACACCTTTACCTTTGCATCTTGCTATCCAAGGATCACGTTCAAGAATCCTTTGCGGGACTACAGTAAATCTGAAATATCAGAAAATTAATGCCCCGCACTACTTCGATATTGCAAACGTATCAAACTACGATATTATTCTGGGTACACCTTGGATATATACGTACAAGGTACAGATAGGATTAAACCCAACAACTGTTGACGTTGGTAGCAACGTTCCTCTCCCTATTCAAGGAGACAATGTCAGCGAGATACACACTCAATCTATTTCCTTAGAGGAAGAGAACTTAGAGCGTGTGCGGGAGCAACTGCGTGCGTACGCAAAACCCTTGTGCAAGTCCATGGACGAGACGAGTTTACCTCCTCTCCGTCGGATAAACCACACTATTCCTTTGATAGACAAGAATAAAATATATCCCTGGCGTCCCTCACGGTGTCCAGAGGCGTTCCGTCCTCAATGGGATGCTAAGCGTAAAGCTTATGTGGAAAGTGGCCGGTGGGTGGTCACTTCATCTCGGAACACAGTCCCGATGATGTTTATTCCTAAAACGAAGGATAAGAAAGACCTTCGTGTTGTGATAGACTTGCGTGCACGTAACGCAAACACTCACAAGATTGCTTCGCCGCTTCCTAACATAGATGGAATACTACGGCGGGTTGCAAAAGCGAAGTACCGTAGCTTGATCGACGGGAAGGATGCCTACGAGCAGATCCGTATAATCCCCGAGCATGTGCCGCGCACGACAGTCTCAACTCCTGACGGAAATATGGATAGTCAGGTTATCCAGATAGGAGACTGCAACGGCGGTGCAAACTTACCAAGCAATAATGAATGATGCTTTCTCATCTTACATTGGTGTCTTCATGGATGTGTACTTAGATGACATTGTCATCTACTCCGAGACTCTGGAGGACCATATCAAGCACGTTAAATTGGTTCTAGATGTCTTGAAGCGTGAAAAATTTTATCTCAGCGAGAAGAAATTGAATTTCTTACCAAAAGCACTCAAGATATTGGGCCAGGTCATTGATAACGATGGTGTCCGTATGGACCCAGAAAAAGTTGACTCGATCGCCAATTGGAAGGTCCCAACCTCGAAAGAGATGTTAGCGGGATTTCTAGGTGCAGTCGGCTACCTGACTGACAACTTACCTCAAATCCGGGGCCCGATGGGAATTCTGCATGCGCGTACAGGTGCTGCGGTTCCGTTTCAGTGGACATTCACAGAACAAAGAGCTTTTGACGAGATAAAGGAAATTACTCACCGTTGGAGAGACCATGCACGAGTTCCGTTAGACTACTCGCCGGGCCATAAGCCGATATGGGTGGTCACGGATGCTTGCTCTGCAAGCATAGCGGGCTTTGTCGGTCAAGGCGATGACTGGCGTGATGCAAGAGTGGCCGTGTTCTACTCGGCAAAGCTGAATTCTGCGCAGCAAAATTACGCTGTGCATGAATTGGAGATGCTGGCCGGCGTTGAAACGATGCTACGCCATCGTGATATTCTCCA
The DNA here is from genome assembly GCA_015501585.1 of Rhodocollybia butyracea. Classification (NCBI taxonomy): domain Eukaryota; kingdom Fungi; phylum Basidiomycota; class Agaricomycetes; order Agaricales; family Omphalotaceae; genus Rhodocollybia; species Rhodocollybia butyracea. The sequence goes on along the minus strand of JADNRY010000440.1, from coordinate 30,490 downwards.
AGGTGCAAGATTCACCTGGATCACAGACCACAGGGCGTTGGTCCATCTTCTGGAGCAGAAGAATTTGTCTGGCCGGCAAGCACGTTGGCTAGAGAAGATCGGCGAATTTGATTATGACATCGAGTACGTACCAGGTGAAGAGAACATCCTCTCGGATGCTCTATCGCGTATGTATCTTAATGACGCTCCGGGCACTGTGCGCGCCCAGTCAGAATATACTGTACACGATGACAACGTGGACAACTCACATCTCAGCATGCACTCAGTCTCAATGCCGGTGCTCACGGGTGCTGAGGCTCGTACTCGACGCGTTCAAAAACCAGTGGAATCTGCTGATACGGGTCGGCCAGAAAACATCGCGTGAATTTGCTGCACGTATGAAAGACCATGTTCGCGTCGTTGGACCTCGTTCTCGCGGCCAGGAGGGCGGGAGTAACATAGAAACTTTGTCAAATAAATCTGGCGTGAGTTCAGAATCTAATGCTTCACAGTCAAGTGAAAAACTTACTATTAAAATCCCTGCCAGGTCAAAAGCAAGGAAAGAAAGTGAAGGAACACCCTCTGCAGTTGGGGGGCTTCAGGAAAGCGAGAATCGGCGACTCTCTAGTATATATGAGAGCCCCGAAACCTTCTCTGACAGCAATGCTGTAAATAATAATGAGGCCGTTAACTTAAATGTTGATAGTGCCGTCAATTCGACGACACCTATTGATCTGTCCAATGCAACTCTATTAAATCTTCTCAGCAATACTGACGAAGGCTTTGACTTGCATGCCTCCATTAAGGGAAGATATAAGGAGGATTCTCTGTTCAGAAAAATCCTTGAGTCTCCAAAAAGCTTCAATAATTTTGAAGTATTGAATGACTTGATTTACCTTAAGCAACAAGGTCACCGTGTATTGTGTGTACCTCGTATCGTTGTCAAGGGCCGGGTCATTCAGGAAGTGATTATTTCCGAGGCCCATTCATTATTAGCTCATTTGGGTGCCTCGAAAACTTTTGCAATCCGATTTTTGTTATAAACAAGGGAACTCGTCGAGTCTCCCCACCGCTGAACCTGCTACCTCTCGTTTGTTGTCACACACCTCACACACTATGTCAAACTCTGACTATGAATTCAAAAAATCTCCGGCGTGTCTCTGCTTCGCGTTTTGAAGTTGCGAAGAAGAGCCGGGATGGGGACCACACTACATTTTCGTCCCAGCAGGTCCGATTGTATCTTAGGTACAATAAGGCCGTTAGGGCCGAGGCGGGACTTCTTTCGTGGTACCCTGCGGGTTATGACTCCTTTGCCGCAGCCTTCAACGGCGAAGACTTGCCCGAGAAGCTTGTCACTGTGGAATTTGATGATGACGACGTGGTTACTGGTCTTCTACATTTAGAGGACCCGTCGCCGAGGGTCGAGATGTTCGGGATTAACCCCATTCAATGCTTCCCCTCTGACACCTTCACGGTCGTTCGCCCGGGTTATGTACAGGTTCCCGAGGATGAGTACGCTTCCCTCCGTGACATGGCTGTCATGCAGATGCGGAGCGCAACCAAGGGCCGTCGCGCCGCCGAGCAGCGGAAGTTGGAGAAACACGCGGCGGAAGAGGCTGCTGCCGAGCGTAAGCACTTGCCTAGAGGAAGTGGCCTTCTGTATGCTCCCAAGCCGAAGGCGGAATCTTCTAAAGGGAAGTCCAAAGCTGTTTAGTTCGGCTCAGAATTGGTGCTTTTTTAAAACACTATTTCTTTACTTGCCACTTTTAAATAAAAATTCACATAACACGCTCCACGCACTTAAAATTCGTTACATTTTTTTTGCTTACTTACTTTTACTCTTGACTTTTTGTGGTCTTCTTCGTAGACCAGGAGGGCGTATGTCACCTCGACATCACGCCTATCAATAGATCTAAGCCTGGTTAGATGGGGCCCACATGCCAGGCCCCCTCCCCTGGATCCGGGTCTTTCTCTACATCACGAGTATTTCCGCGAATAATTCTAGATATTTTCTATAAGGTTAGAGTCTGGAGCCTTGATGTAAGCTACCTGATAAGCAGGGTGATAACGACTATGCAGTAACAGCATCCTTTGCCAAGTCCGCGATATCGGGCCTGAGTTCTTTGATTGCAATCACTGCCGCCCGCTGTCCCGCCCCTTATCCCGACAACGCAATTTTTTCAGTCATTAGTCTAAGATACCGAGCCATTAACGCCCGCCTGCCATCCCGCCCTCTCTCACTTTTCTTAATTACGCTGCATCTTTTTACAATACCGTAGTTTTAAAAGCGTGTATTCAAGCTGAATACAGGGCAGCATACATAAGTACTAGCTAGCTCCGCCGTCAACCTGAGCCTTTCGCTTGCGAGGCTTACCCGCGTCTGAGCGTTTCTTCCGCTTCGTTGCCTTTACAGCGATTGCAACTCCGTTTGCATCAGTAACCATGCTCATCGCGACAAAGTTAGAGCGCCCCGCGGTAGAGGTAGTAGCAGCATTCCCCGCGGGGACGTAACTAGCACTTGTACTGCATAACGTGCTCGACGTAGAGCCCAGTCCTTCAGCTTGCAACTCTTGATCTCCCTCTCTTGCTCCAACCTCACCATCTCCAGCGCTGTCTTCACCGCTAAATCTACTCTCTCCGCTACTTAGCAACTGTGGACGGGCGTCATATGCAGCAAGCCATTCACTATGCTCAGAGCTTGTCATGCGGTAAAAGTGAGTAGCGTCGGTGTTCCATGCGTTCCAAAGAATGTCGAGTTCTGTTTTCGTCCCGACAGAGCTGGGGTTTTTGAACTCTGGAAGTGGCCAGTTCTTGACGATAATTCCATACCGCCGGGTGATACTCTCGATAAAACCGACGTAAACCATTCGTCCAACCTTAGTCCGGCCAACGCATTCCTCTATGTTGGCAATTAGCAGCATGCCAAAAAATAAAGGGGGGCAGACTTACATAGTTTTCTGAAAATGAGCTGGCTAATGTCCTTCTTCAGCTTCGTTAGGACTTGAACCTGCGTGCGTGCTAAACCTTCAACCCCGGATACCATGAAGGCATCCATTCTGTACCCCATCTCTGTGGGAACATCCTTGTATGCGTTGTTGAAGAATTCAACAACGCGATCGCTGCTGGCAAAGACAAAAGGCTTATGAAAGACCTTGTTGCTACCGCGAGTGCTGATCAGCAAGTGTTCGTCGCCAGTCCTTATATTCAAGCGTTCTAACTGTTGAAATCACGTCAGTAATGAGCTCCGTTAATAAGAATACAGCCCAAATTACATTTTCTTGCACACGTTCAAGTGTTAGGAAGGAGTCATGGGCGGCGGCAGCAGGTACTCGATGTTCTCCAATTTCTTTATTAGCCCTGCGGTCCCGAAGATGTGCTAGCTCCCCCTTTGTGGCTACGTCCTTCTCCTCCTCAGACATCTCCCGCCATTTTGCCGCAATTTCCGAAGACATTTCGTGCACTTTGCGACGAGGCTGGCCTTCAGGAACCTCTGTTAATAGTATATTTGAGACAAAAATAAATAATAAAGCAGGTAAAACATACCAGCATTGAGGCGCTTTGATTCAAGGCTCACGAATGCACTGTACCGCCCAACGTCCTTTGTTGCAGACTGAAGTCTTTCGGATTGGAAGATATCAGTTACTATGAGATCAACAGACAGTTGGGGGAAGCGTTCATGAATCTCTGCAGCTGCTGCATATATTTGCTGATGAACGTCTAACAAAGCCTGCTTGTAGCTGAGTTTTTGAGCTGCACGTTTCCGCTTTCTCTCAGTCTTCTGCCCTGCAGTGAGTTTAATAGCCACGCGTTTGGTTCGAGTCCTCCAGGGCTTCCGCGTAGTAGGGCCGACTCGGCGAGAGGCCTGGAGAAGCTTGTTAAAGTTGCTGGATTTTTTCTGGTGAGCCATGGTGCGTCGAACTGAAGCCGTTGTTTAAACACACATGCATAAAAAATCATCGCGTATCTACAGATCTACAAATTAAATCATAGATTTAGGGTGGTTGGGTCAAAGTTAAGTTAATGCATTTTGTACAAGTCCCAAAGCACAGCAACCTTCTCGGCATTCAATGCTCCCAAGAGACCTCCAGAAGCTCTGACCTCATCGACAAAACCTGCGGATGACTGAGCTGTAAGAAGCATGTCCTCAAAGTCAGAAGCATCATGCAAACTGAGACCATCAGCAATCAGGAGTCGATGGCCCAACTCCCTCCCGCGTGGAGCACGAGCTACTCGGGTAGGAGTTAAAGGACCGGGGCTTGCAGTTGAAGCTGGGCCTGATGTATCATCAGACGTTACGTTCTAGAGCAACACAAAAAAAATACCTGGGCTTGTAACTCGAACATTGATATTGGGAGCAAAGAGGACATTTCCCCAGCTCAGTGCAGGCTGTGTGCTTGGCGTAGAGTGTTGGCGACGGGGTGTAGAAGGTGCTGAGGGGATCCCACGGTTAGGTGGAAGCTGTGGGCTGTCAGGGTCGGGAACGGGTCCCGAAATGCCAAGATCTGGGTCCAGGGGTTCATCCTTGATGCCTTCCTCAAGAAGAGTGCGACGCAGAGCAGCACTCCTCTCGGGCTCGTTGGCAGGGTTGTAAACGTGAATATGCGTTCGGGGCCTATCGTTCAGCATTTGGCATCTGACAGCCTCGGTGAAGCTACGAAAAGCAAAAGCCTCTTGGAAGATTTCGCCAAAGTCATTTCTTTTGGAGTGATCAACTGAAGCAATTGCTTCAACGCTGTTTGTAAAATTGAGAGGTGTAACTTTGGATGAAAAATGCAGCTTACGTATCAAGAAATAGACCAGCTTTGCTACCAAGTTTCACGGCCCAGATTAATTGCCTGCGGTTCTCCACTAGCTCTGCTACACATTGAAATTCTTGTGTACTGGTGAATTTGGCCACCATAGTGCGAGGGACGGAAGACCAGTTTTCATGGAAAGTGAAGAAGGGCTGAAGCCGGTCATAAATAACCTGAGCAACTGCGTCGTCCGGGCATTGAATAAGTAGAGGTAGCGGCGGTGCGCCGTAACCCCCAGGCTTAAATTGCCTGTAAGTATCAGTTAGAAAATGAAGGCAGAGGTAAATAAGTAAATAAAATTGCTTACATTACTGAGTAAAGCCCTGGCTTTTTAACGTTCCCCTGTACTTGAGAGGGACCAACGACGATGTAGCGTTTGGCCATTACGATTACTGCAGCACAGTTGCGTTGAATAGGCGCCGAAGAAAGCGCCATGCTCAATCGATCGATTGATCACATGTCACAACTTGTCAACAACTTGACATTCAACTTGACATTCAACTTCGTCATGAAGCTGAAGCTGCAGAATGGTGAGTCAGATGCTCTTTCTCTTTTTTTCTTTGCCTAGCCTACATTGGAGGCTTTTCTACCCATGCACTTGCCGCCTGCTGAGTATTCATGCACTGGAAATTCAAACTGGCTGCTAGCTGCATTTGGCTGGAACTGTCCTTTGGGGATAAGCTAGTGCGGTTTGAACGTATTCTTCGCGTTTTTACGCGTATCACAACCGCTCTTGCGTACTCATTGCCCTGGGAATGCGAGAAACCGGCTGCACTACGCGTGGCGCATTTTGTTTTTCTATTTCAAAGCGCACCTTGGTCTTGCTCACCCAGGCATTACCTTTTAGACGTAGCTAAGTCTCTAGGCGTCTCTGCCTATGTAATAGAGCAAACCTTCGACTTCACAAACGCCCTGATTCACGCAATCTCCGTTGAAGGCCTGTACGATAATCTAGACGACATGCCCAGCCACGGCTTACCCCCTTCTTCAACTCCGTCATCTCCCTTAACGTCCTGCCCTCCTTCTCCGTCACCACCTTCTCCTTCTTCCCTTCCAACGCCGCAAAGTACCCAGTACCCCGATCACAATCCAACACGCAGAAACGCAAGCTGGAACGAGGGAAATCTCGGAGTAAGAAGAACCGTAAGAAACGCAGGCAGGAGGCGCCACCTAAAGACGCCGACGCGATTCCCGCACGCAGCAAACCGGCAGAACGATTCGTGCCCAGCAACACTGCGTTTGACGTCAAATTTTCCATGGAGAGTGAGGCTCCTGCAGCGTCAACAGCGTACGTCGGGCTATTAGACCAGGGTGATGAAGGAGAGGGTCGAACTTGGGCACTAAAGGAACTCGTAGGCCCCAACTCGAAAGGCTTCACACTCATTAAAGCAGTACCGCAGTGCGTAACTTCTTCTATTCTTTTCAGCCGCATATTGAAGCCAGCCAAGCACCACCGTCCCACTAGTCGACGCAAACCACCGCGTTATGGGTCTTATTGCATACGGAGACTCAACTATGGCTCAATGTGCTGAGGAAGCAGCTGAACTTATGCGTGAGTTACGACCGGAGGCATGCTTTACTGGGAAAGGGATTGATAACCGTCGGGGGCACTTCGGTAACCTTAATGCTGGTGTTGCGCATGGTGGAGGACGTTTGGTGTGTTCTGACTGCCCTCCAGCTTACACGTACTTAGCGACTCTTGCCTCAGCATCCTGCCAATATCACCAACACCGAAACAAATGCAGAGGTCATCGACAAGCTTATCAACTCAACTCCATTCCAACGCTTATCTGGCTACGCTACTGGTAAGGGATACTTTGTTAAGAACCACCTGCCTTTTACTTACACGCTACGGCAGGTATATTCAAAACCTGGGCTCCTCGACTTTACGAGTATTGCAGTTCGCAATATGAGCGTCTCCTCTCGAGCGACGACTCCTTCATCCGGATTTTTGACAACAGTGTCATGGCTTCAGCAGCCTTCAACTTCGGTCCTCGCACGGTTTGTATACCGCATATTGACTTCGGTAACTTGGCTTTCCTTTGGTGCTGGATCTGGGGTCTTGGCTGGTTTAACTGGAAACGAGGCGGTCACTTGGTGCTGTGGGATCTCAGACTTGTCATTGAGTTTCCTCCAGGCACTGTCGCTGCGATTCCGTCCGGCGTCTGCCGCCATGGTAATACGCGGATAGGCAAGAAGGAAACCCGGTATTCGTTTACACAGTATTCATCAGGAGGTAACTTTCGTTGGGTAGACCATGGGTTTCAAACTGAGGAAAAGTATCATGCATCGCTGACAGCAAGGGAGGCTGAGGAGGAGCAAGTACGGAAAGAAGGACGTTGGAAAATGGGATTGAATTTGTTTTCTACTCTTGAGGAACTCGGGCTCGATACGTAGCTACGAGTAAAATAGATTCGCTTCATCCGTTACCTATAAACAAAGCTTTTTATCATAAATTTGTGTTCGACGAAGACTTGAAGGTATTGGATTAGGTTGCGGACCGCCCACTCCGATGCTTGACCTCACCACTTGCAACGTTGAGCAATGTCAATCTACGAAGTTTTTAGTAGTTTGATTGCAGTAAATAAGCTCTAATTGATGTAACGAGCCAGCATATCAATTTTATAATACATCGCTCCATACATGGTTGAGGTCGAAGTGTTTGAACCTTAAACGCAAACTGCTACTGCAGTTGTGGCTACCTTCGATAAACTTTCTAACCTCAAAAATTCAAGGACAGGTAAAATTCATATTAAATGGAAGATATACTTGACGCGAGTCCCTTTGTAGAGTTGGATCTCCAATAGGTTAATTAGTTTGTTGAAAAATGCCCCGAAAACCCCAGTTTTGCAAAATGTTGAGACAAGTATCTGTACAGGTATGTCGCAAGAGGCCACAAAAGCTGAGATTTATAGATATCCCAGCTATATTTACCTCTTAGAAGCTCAGATACTTTTTAATTCATTTCAGGATAGTAGTTTTGGAGGACATTCAGCTCTATCACCTTTCAAAGTGCCCAGGAAGTGCAAATGAAGAATTAAATGAAACGACTACATATTTGAGTAGAATAGATATACACAAGTCTAATGGATACAGCGCGCCTGAGATATCTGGCCCCAGCAACTTAAGAACTTCAAAGTCGGGATGCGCGCACGCCCCGACAAGGATGGGCGGGCAACTTTATTAAGCGCCTATTAATTCCCACAGTTAGCTGAGGGAAATTTGGTCATCGTAGTTACTGAAATCAAGGTTACATTGGTCGCTTAAGCATCAAGATTATTGGCTGCTACAGGTGCTACAAGTACAAGATGCGGGGGTTACAGGCAGTAGTAAATATTTGGTATTCCAAATATGCAAGAGTTACAGAGCACTAATAAGTACGCTGAGGCAACTTTATGTATGGCTAGCCCGAATGGTACGCAAAGCGCGTGGAATGTAATCATTTCGAAGGGGCATGGGACGCGGTTCCTGTTCAAGGAGCCGGGGGCCTTTCCCAGTCCATATATACATTCCCGACGCACTACACTTCTCAAGCACTCCCGCCACCCACTTTCCTCCTTGCAGACGTTGATATCTGCCGTTCCAGGTGTATTCCCCAGTCGATGGGCACTTGTCCAGCAGCCGAGATATACGTACCTCCCCATCCCATTGCCAAGCGTTGTTCTCATCGTCCAGTTCTTCTGCTTTGGCCCTCTCTCTTGCCGCCCTGATTTCTTGTTCTCTGAAGTATTAAATTCAGAAACGTCGTCCAAGCGTAAACGCGGAAGTAAGTCACGTACTTCTGCAGTTTCTGAGTCTGTTTATCTAGTTCCTGTTTCTCCAGTCTCTCAAGGTAGCTAGCTTCCTCTTTTCTACTAAAACTCGGAGTCAGTGGGAGGAGACAACTCTGACAATAAATCATAACTCACGAGGCTTCATCCTCATAGTCCAAGTCACTTTGGCAGTGGAAGTATTCCTTCAATATTTCCTTCATCTCTTGTTTCATCTCTTTGCTTCCGGGGGCTGGCAATATCGAATGCGTATCTTTACTTGACAGCATGGATATAAAAATTTTACACGCAGAGTTGGGATATCTTTGTAGCATGCAATCATTGTTGCAATGAAGTTGAGATGCAGAGGTGAGGCCCAGAGCCATTGCTCGCATCAACGATTGTAATTTGTAAATAGTTTCAAATTGTTAAAAAAGCATGTACGTTAGAGCTACTGTACTGACATACTGGACATGAAGTCTACCATTGCCCCTACTCCATCTATGAACTCATCGTCGTCTTCGTCTTCTCCATTATCAGACTCGGGATCTGGGCAAGCTTGTGGCACAGTGGTACAAGTCTCAAGCGGATCAGTGGAGCCCTTTCGCTTCCCTGGAGTGAAATCACCTGTGAAACCCGGCAGATTGTACGTCTGATGGATACGAGCAAGCAGCAGGGCATTCACGGCTTTGCGACGCCGTACATAGTCCGAGACAGGCCCAAACAGCGGTGCGTCGTTGAGCTTCTGCAGTGCAATGTCAAAGTTCTTCTCTTCGTCAACTATCGATGTGTGGAGGCGTCGAATACCAATGTTACAATGTATGATTTCTTCCCGAGCACGCTCAATTTGACGGTGCTGCTTCATCAGACTTCGGACGACTGGCTTTGCCCATGGCTGATCAAAGACGCTATGCCGTGTATCTTGAAGAATGTTAAACTGGTCAAGGAATGTGAAATGAGAAACCTTCGACCAGTCCAGGGTGTCACGGGGTGGATCAAGAGATAACGCAGCAGCGTTATATGTTTTGACAGCATTTCGGATGGCTGCAGAACGGCGTTGGAGGGCGCTGGAGATATGGGTGCGCATTTTATACCCTACCATTAGAGACAAATCAACTAAGGTTCAATAACTCTGTTGAAACAGAACGTACCTGTGTTTGATAAATTCATCTTGTGAAGCTCAAACAAACGCTGTACTACCAGCTTCTGCAGGCGCTCTAGTGCCCGGCGGTACTTGCGCGTGTTAAGATATTCCACTGCTTGCTTGTACTCCAAGTCACTTGGATCCCACCGACAATGAACGTTCATCACCATTTCCAGCTGCACAATTTCAAATAGAATTTTATCCCGCTGTTCAAGAAGGTAGTGGCGTCGCGTTTCAGTTTTGCGACCTTCAGAGAGGTTGGCATTGTACGATGCTGCGTCAGATAGAAATTGATAGTCCAAGGGTGTATGAAGGCGAAAATTTGTGCTTGAATTTTCATATGCAGTGCTACGAATCATAGCACGTATCAGCAGAGCAGTTATTCTAAAGAGTAACAACTTACTTGACTTCCTTATACTTTCGAAGTAACTCAACGTACGCCACCGCATGCAAATCTTCCGCCGTTTCAGAACCCAGGGTAGCAAAGTGATGTGACTCCTCTGCGATGTATGCGTCAAGGTCTCCCTTGGTGAGCCCCAGTGCCTGGATATCTGCCTCGAAAGATGGTAATTCATATTCAAGGACATCCAGTGCTTGAACGTAGTTGTTGTGGAGCATAGTCGCAAGATTCTGATATTTTTCTCGGTCCCATTGTTGTAAGAATAGGTCAATGAATACACGACGTCGATATGGGCTCATGTACCTTGTGATTGAGGCAAGTTGGTTGGAGGAAGAGAAGAGACGTTCCAGAGTTTCAAGGTCCTCAAGCCCCATACCGCAGATGTTGAGAGGGTGGTATATCTGCTGGCATAAAGCACAATGTGCATATCCATGGAAGGCGTTTACGCATGTGCGGCATTTCTTTTTGTCAAATTCCGGGCCCAGTGAACTTCGGCGTATGGTACCTCCAAAACTACACCCAATATCGTACCCAAGCAGCCAATGGGAGCCGAAGACTTTGAGTGCTTTTGCTACCATTGCAAGCGGGTATTTGGCCCTACACCGAGATTCATTAGCAGGTTGATTACATGGCAATAAAATCAAGAGAAATTAAAAAGTCGCAACTCACAGCTCTCCACTCCGTATCATATCCGCTACCCACATCACAAAGCCATGCCGACAGGCCATCACAAAGTATCCCGACTCCCGAAATGCATCCCACATCTTCTTCGCGCCCTCTGCATCTGAAGCCTTCCAATTGTCTGTACACTCCCGGAGTGCAGGGTCGGAGTCTCCATCAGTGGGGTCGCCGTACTTGCCCTGTACCACATCCTCAGTAAAATCTTCTTCAACTTCAACTGCTGGCTTTGGCAGAGGGCGAGCCGGAACCTCGTCAGCATAAAGATTCACAAACTCCTCACTGAGGTAGTAGTCGCTTTCACCAAAAACGCGAGTATCCGCAACTTCACGTTTGCCTACGCCATCTAGGCGTTTCAGCGAGTTGTTGCCGTCAACAACAACCATACGCGAGAATGTCTGTGGCGGTTCGCCTTCAAGCTTGGAAAGTCTCAGATAAAAATAATAAACTGGATAAATCATGCGTACCTCATAGGTGCACGGCGGACAACTATTAAGTGCTCGATAGTCCGGCGAATCATGACCTAGCTCTTTTGCTACGCGGGATTCGACCTTTCGCAGTATAGCTAGGTAGATATCAAAGGTATCTGAGAGCGCAGTACGATAGGTACGACGGTATGGCTCCTAGGCAGGTATAAGGGCAGAACACAACGCATGGTAAAATACGTACTGAGTGTAGGTAGCACACCATTTTGGCGAATGCTTCAACACTGAAATTGGGTTTGAACAGTCGCATTGCGTAAAATAGCTCTAGCGTGCGTAAAGAAACTGCAACGGAAGGTGATTCAGGTGAGGCCGGGAGGTAGCCTGCGCGAACCAGAGCAGAGGTGGCCTTCGTTTCGCTGTCTCGATAGATAGTTGTTTGACGAGTGAGAGAGTGGACATCAATTATTTCAATAGAAAACTCCCAAGAGTCACTGGGACTGCAAGTACTGGGCTTAGAGTTGTATTTCCAGCAAATGTACTCATCTACAAGCTCGGTGATAATCGAAGCCCAAGCGTTATTGAAACGCTGAATACGCTGCTTCCAAGTGCGAGCATCCTTATATTTTCGACGGCCATGCCACTTGTTGACTCCTATAAAGTCGCGGAGATCAACAACAACATTCCGGGAAGAGTTGAGCTCTGCGCTACTGTCTTCACCATCGGCGGTATCTCCAGCATTTATATCAGAGCCTATGCCATCGATCTCCATACCTTCAGAGCCTCCAAAGTCCAGATGATCATCTCCCGTGATATCATTCAGTGCATTTTGTAGCTCAGTACTAAGACCTTTTGAAAGACTGTAAGAATACACCTAAGATGAATTGAAAATAGGATGCACCTTGAGACGCTTGAGTCCTTCTAGCCACAGCTTCCTCGCGCTTCTTAGCCAAAGCCCGAGGACCTAACGTTGAACTTGTACCTAGTACTTTCCCAAACCTCCCAGCACCGACGTATGAGCGTACCGCGCGCTGAATGCCGTCTGCCTTTCTCTTGCCCATATCGTTGATTTATGTAAACGGACTTCCCGAAAAGATAGGTGTCAGTAAAAAAAATGAGAGTAAGAGGGCGGAACGACTGAAGAATTGCGGCGTTGGGAAAAGGGGCGGGACAGTGGGCGGGCAGTGATTGGCAGTGATTGCAATCAAAGAACTCAGGCCCGATATCGCGGACTTGGCAAAGGATGCTGTTATTGCATAGTCGTTATCACCCTGCTTATCAGGTAGCTTACATCAAGGCTCCAGACTCTAACCTTATAGAAAATATCTAGAATTATTCGCGGAAATACTCGCGATGTAGAGAAAGACCCGGATCCAGGGGAGGGGGCCTGGCATGTGGGCCCCATCTAACCAGGCTTAGATCTATTGATAGGCGTGATGTCGAGGTGGCGTATGTAACAGTACGGATCAATCCCCGCCGGACCGATCCTTCCACCCTATATAAGACTCGATTGTACGTAGATAGAGATTAGTTTACTTGGAATCCAGCGCTATCCCTGTCATTCCGAGTATCTCTTCGTGTGACTACCGTCACATCCGGTTGTTTCGGACCACTTGGCCGGTTTCCTCCTCTAAGAGCAGTTTTGTTCAGCAACCTCTGTGATACAAATTGAACATCGTCTTTCTGAATTTTTGATTACTGGCGTTGTCGCTCTTGGAAGTACTCTGTGACCGTTTACTGCCTGGATATTACGCGTTTGTCCCTTCCTATTTCTACTTGATCTGTTGTACTAAAACTAGGTCTTTTAGTCCCTCTATGCACGGAACTCTTCTGGATCAACGCGTGTTTGAATCGCTGGTGCAACAATGTCCACCCAACACGATCACTTTACAGCAGTCGACGTGCAATTATCCGTCGCGTCTCTCCCTTGGTTCCTCAGTCTGTGTGTGCGTTCCTCTCGTTCGAAGGACTGTTGCTGATTCATTCTGCTCAGATTCATCAATAGTACAATAGTATGATCCTTGCCTTCCGGATAGTTGACAGCTTTTTCTGTATGGAGCCGAAGGCCTTGTTCCAAGTCGAGTGAATGCTGATATTTCTTATGATGATCTCGCCGCTCATGATTCCAGGACCTCCTCTTGATATCTTTCAGAGAATTCTCTGTGATCACCGATGATCTCATTCTATCCCAGCGAAAATTTAAACTTTTTCGCCACGAAACCATCTATAGCATTGAGATTTCTCCAAACGGTCAGCTGTACGGAATTTACACAGCTTGGGGCGGTTCACGAAAGAGCAGGCAGGCTGGTATACGACGCGTTGTATCAGGCTGTGTGTGTCATTCCTCCTCTACTGGCGCAGCTGCCACCTCCGGCGTTGCTTAAGGATGCATGAACTCAACGACTTTTGATATGAGAACGAGGAGAACGAGGATCTAGCTCGGGTGGGCGTTGAACCAGCCAGAGACTAGGATTCAGTTGAGGGCGCTCTAGTACTCCCTTAGTGAGATTGCAACTCGGGCTAGGGACGAGAAGATTGTCAGTAATGGATTCCAGGTAAAGTCTTGTTGGGTGTGAAAATGAACTGTCCTAAACATGATTTTATTAGCAACGCATTGACTGAGATATAAGGCCTTGAGGTGTTGACCGTTTCAGAGTCATTTTTGGTAAGTAAGTACGAGCTGGTTCATGTATCAAACTTGAACTAATCTCGCATGTAGCTGCTGTTGCACTAGTTTATATTCAGATTCGAAGTTGGTGATGCTACCTCGGGGCTGTTATTCGCTTTATGACGAACGCATTCGAGTATGGAGACGCTCTCCTTGTTGATTCTGATCAGAACCAGGAGACTCAGGCTGAAGCGGATGGCGAGCCGCGCTCGCCGCTACCTATACCCTCTAATCAGCCTTACCTCAATCTGGCCACGTATGTACCTCTAGCCCCCGTTTCTTTCCAGTCTAACCAATATTTCAGGTTTCGTACGGTCGTTCTAGGTGACGAATCTGTCTTCGAAAAATCCTTCCTCGAAATGGACCTGTCCGGTTCATTCCGATTAGATCCTGTTGCCGAGCTCGAGCTCCAGCCATCGGCCAGCGGTCTATTGGGCGAATTTTGGTCGACTATAACAACGGATAACAATAAAAAGATGTTCAACATGTTTATCGATGTAATTGGCAAGACTATTCGGAAACACCATGTTATACACCGTCCTTCGATCGAGGAGCCCAAGGCCCGCGAGTCTCTACTCACGCCCGGGATGTGCCACTCTGCTTCCAAAACAAGCCTCCGATCATCCCCGAGTTCGTCCGGCCTTCACTACTGACGATGCGAAAGTCGATGATAGAAGAAGATGCAGAAGATGACTTGGAGATATGCGAGTACAATGGTTGGTGACTAACTTTGCTCAGGCCAGTCCCCCAGATTCATGTAGAAAATTTTGCATCCATGTCCAGCGAACACAGTCAATAATACAGTTCGTTGAATAACACACTAGTACTCCTTTTTGGCGTGATTCTTGACCCAGGCACTGAGGCAGCACCTTTCTTATCCTTCATGCGCCTTCTCCCTCCAACTCTCCAACCGATCTAGCTCCTTGAACTTGGCGTCCATGTCTTCATGCAGCCTATTGATTGAGGTTTGAATATTGTTGAGCATGGCAATCAGGTCTCCATCACTATATTCGAGACGCGCATCTACAATATGAGGGTTATGTATGCAATAAGTATGAAAACAAGTAGAAGATTGACTGACGGATATTGCGCACGATGGTGAGGCGGTTTTCGCCGCTTGTCACCACGGCAGAACTGACATTGGCGTTTCCACTTTCTGATAACAGAGGAATTGTTAGGTAGTATCCTGTGATTCAAGTGGCGTGCAGACAGACTGTGTAAATGAAACCAATTTCGCCACGTCGTGTTCAGCGTTGAAAAGATCGTTGATGTTGAGAGGCGTGCCGGCTTGGATGGTCTTGGAGAATTCTGGAGGTTTTTTCGATGTTGGCAAGCGAGGGATTGGCGTCCCGAAGGGATTTGATGGTGTGAGGGTACTTTTTGACTTGTTCAAGTGGTTGGGCCATGGATGATTGTCGAGAGAACGAGTTAGCATGTGATAATTGATATCCACGTCAGGTGATGGCATCCAAAGTACGCTGTGTCCTTTTCTTTACTAACTTTAATTCTTGTTTCTTGGCAGACTCTGACAAGCTGTAGTCAAAGCTGAGGCTGGCAGCCCAGCTTTGAAGAAATATGACGGGTGGATGACTGGAGTTGGTTTGTGAGTCCCTTGTGTATTTCATATACCATTATTCGCTGAACGTTTTCCCCAGTTTAATACTAATAGCCAATGTGTAATCTTTGATGCTCAATAGTTCTCTTGATGCTAGTGCATTCACGAGCATGCTCCTAGTGCCATGAAATTCATCATATTCATCGGGCAGCTACTACGTAGTTGCTGAGACAAGGCTCTTGCTCAACTTAATGAAAAATATCGGATGGTCTTCCAACCTACAATAAGAACAAGGCCAAGAACAAGGCCCAAGTGTTGACCATTTTTAGAGTCATTTTAGTATGTACCGATTCCTATATCCAACTTGAACTAATCTCGCGTATGGTGGCTGCTATCCTAGTTTATACTCAGATTCGAGGGGTTGGTGATGCCTACATCGGGACTGCCAGTCACCCCAAATGAACACTCTCAATTATACCCCCTAACTGATTCGGATCAGAGCTAGAGCAGATGGTGAGCCAATGCACGTTCTTGTACAGGCCATGAATATCTTTGCCGTGGCCATATTGATGTAGGGCGCAGCTCGTATTAGTTTACTGGTTGTTGGTATTGACTCTTTCTTCAAAAGCGACATGTCCGAAGAGCAGGTGTTCTGGCTCTTGGAGGTGCTCTGTGATCATCTACTACCTACTCGCTCGCCCCTTCTAATCTCTACTTGATTTGTGATATCAAAACTAGGTCCCTCCCCCCACTTCTGGATCAACGCGTGTTTGAGTCACTGGTGCAACGATGTCTACCATCATACACGATCACTCTACAGCAATTGACATGCAATTATCCTTCGCGTCGCTCTAGTCTGTGTGTGCGTCCCTCTCAATCAAAGAACTGTTGCTGATATAGTCTGGCGTCGATGACCTTTGCCTTCCAGATAGTTGAAATCTCTCCAAAATATCCTGTTCGTTTGTCTTATCTACGCTAGGATTTGGTTCATGGCTTAGATGGTATCATGTTCAATGACTCGATAAAGAATATTGCGTGGTTTTTCAACCTGCACGATAAGAACAAGGACGCTTTCCTGACCAAGAACGAGGTGTTGGCCGTTTCAGAGTCATTTTTGGTAAGGTTCCTGTATCGAATCTCGCATGTGGCGGCTGTTGCGCTAGTTTATATTCAGATTCGAAGTTGGCGATGCATACCTCGGGGTCGTTAGTCACTTTATGATGAACCCTCTATTTAACATTACCTCAATCTGGCCACGTACATCCAGCCCCTGTTCGTTACCACTCTCACCAAAATTTGTTGCCTCTAGGTTCAGCATGGTAGTTCTAGCTGATGAAATTCTCGAATAACTCTCGAAATCCTTCTGCGAAACGGACCTGTCCAGATCCTGTTGCCGAGCTCCAGCCATCGGCCAGTGGTTTATTAAGCGAATTCTGGTCGACGATAGCAACGGATAACGCAAAGCCAGTTTAAGTAAGTAGTTGGTCCTCAGAATTTCTTTCTTTAACTGTGGACTTGATTCTGTTACATGAACACGATGTATACTGCATTTTCGCTCGCGAGTTTCTAACACGCATTCATAGGATTCAACCTACCCTTAGAGGTTATACAACGATGAGCTTGCAGTGCCCTACAATTGTTGGTGACTAACTTTGCTTAGGCCAGTCCCCGGGCCCCAGATTCTTGTAGAAACATTTGCATCCATGCCCAGTGATTGCAGTTAATCATACTCTTCATCGAATAGTACATACGCCTCCCCCCAACGCTTCAATTGATTCACCACCTTCGTAAAATTATGTCACAGCGTAGAAAGTAGCAAAACATATCCACCACAATCTACACCTTGACTTCTACCCTGTCTTTTACTTCTATCCAAGCACCACTCTCACTGTGGTATGCATTGTGTACAAGCTCTAGAAGAGAAATAATTGATTATTCAATATCAGCCATAGATATACCAGAAAAAGAAAATCTTTCACCAATGAAGGTGGAATCGCCAACTTTAAATGAAGTATGGAAGATAGATAGCCCATAAATTGGGCCATCCCACTTTAGTTGTCAGCATTAGTGGTAATCAAAACAATGACAACTCAAACTTACTTCCCAAAACCCCAGCTTACCGGGTTCATCTACGATGGCTGCCATGCCTTGCGCAGTGAAGTTGTCTTTATATATGGTTTTGAAGACAATCGGATTCTTCCCATCGGGTCCCATCATGTTGATATCGTTCGTGTAATCAATGTGGTCTGAAGATACCCAGTTAAATGTGTTTCATTGTAACGGGAATGATGCTGAACGATGCTGAACATACAAGTGTATTTGTCGTCTTCTATCTTGGTATCGTATGTCAACGGGCGTTGGAGTTGGTCAGTTGATCCTGGGGTAGTCCAGAAGGTGCAGGCAATCTGGAGTGCCCAGGAGGGTGTTGAACCTGAATGTACTATGATCAAAGTAACATCGTCCGACTTGAAATGTCGGTAGGCATACACATTTAGAGTCCAATTTGTGCCTCTGACAAAGAAAGTTTGACTGTAGATTGTTCAGCATTCAGCAATGCAAACGAACAAAATGTTTACTGTAAGAAACCCTTGGTACCGAATGGTGGAGTGAGTTGTTGCTCAATGTTACTGGTAAAGGAAATGAGAATGGATGTGACAGATCCGTTAGAGCTACCTACGCCTTGAAGTCACTATCGTTGTGGTGGCAAGGTTAAACATGTGAAATGCCTTCCAAGAGCAATACATACTTGCTGATTTCAGTCGCCTTAGGAAGGTCAACCATGGAGTGGGACCTACACACAAATATTCAAATGAGAAATGCGAAACATACGGTAAAATAAGAGGCATGCAATTTCGTGTGCTCCGTGAAAGCTTTCATGAACGCGTTGCGCGACTTTGCATTTCCCATGACAGACTTCAAGACGGCGGTGTACGAGGCATCGAACTTCGTGCCATCCTTGAAAGCCTCTGTGAGGGTAACATGATCCAGACTGGTCTCCTCGGTCCCTGCATTGACACTGCAGGTGAAATACTTAGAGGATGAGTATAAGAAGTTGTGAGAAAGAACAACGTACGCGGGGACAGCAGCTTTGGTGGCTGAAGAAGGCATTTGAGATGAGCTTGAAATGAAGAGCGGGGGGTGAGAGGTTGGCGAGAGGGATGGATTTTAAGTAAAGTTCTTGACAGCTCTTTGGTGCCCCAGAATCCTTTTTACTAATTGTGCATTCATTGTTATTTTCAAATGGCTTCCCGTCCCAGCTGTAGACTGTCATAAAATGTTATAAAATTATCATTGCGGAATTGCGGTGTTTCTGTTCGCTTCTTTGCAGGCATCCATACCAGCTCTCAGTAGTCACACGACACTCGGACGGAACACCAAACCATTTCGATATCTGGCGACATGCATACTAGATCATAGTAGATGCTCTGGGAGACACATGTTGTGTCATCAGTCAAGGGAACTGCTAACTTGTTTACGAGTTTACAAGTGATTATACAACGGATTCTATCTAAGAACATCCAGTGAACCGAAAATGTCAGACCTAGAATCACATCCGCGACCCTCAAAATGTCCAAAACCAGGACCCAGTGTCCAAGGAACAGATTTAGGAGAGTAATCCGTTACGATGGCGGCTCCAAACTGGCGTTGATGTAGCTATCAACACCAAATCTATGCTACCAGCCCCATTTGCAGACTCGGGAGAAACATTGGGATCTCATTGAATTACTCGTTTTTCTCATGGACACGTTGTGTGTCGCGGTGGCGAAGCGATGGTTTTATTAGATAAGAGCGCGGCCAACAAGGTGATTGTGGAATAGGATATCACGGAGAACCTTCCGGTAACGTCGAGATCGAGCTGAGCCAGTCAACGGAGTTGAAGTGAAGACCGGAATCTTCAACGTGGATATCCATGAGCCTTCAGAGTGGAGTACGTCTATGGTTGAGCGAAACGTGTTTATACATCACGACGAGAGTAACACGTACAACGCGTAGCACCACCACTCGGTACCCGCGATACTACACATTGCTATCACAAAAGTAGAATGGTGCGAGATGAGGTTTCCAGTGCAGACTCTACGGCCGACGGGGTTGCTCCATGATTCGTAGTTGCTATAAGTGAGTGCTGCAGACGAATGACGTTCCAGCCCCCAAAATTTAGGAAACTGAAGCCACAAAACTTGATCAAAGAAGCCACGACGCAGCGGGCGAAAAAAACACCTCATTTCCTTTACCACCACGTCTCACATGACCCGCCAAAGATCGTCAAGATCTACTTGCGTTGTTATTATCGTAGTATCATAGACGACCAAGACAGTAAGCTTAACCAAGTCTGAGCCGAAAAGGGATATGGTGCCAGGGCAAGACTTCAAGGCTTCAAATTTAACGAGGCTAACGCTATCCAAATCCGTGGGTGTCTCGAAACCTGGCCATGAAATAAGCACGTACGTGTTCCTTGTCCTACCGCTGGCTCATAAAACACTCGACTGGAAAATACTGTTGTGACGCCATTGGGCATTCGCGAGGTTAGGTTATCCCAGAAGGTTATCACTTGTTTCAACAGAGGAGCGCGTTGTGGCCCGTCATCATAGTAGAGGACGTTGAGAATCAGTTTGAGTATGACCTTCCAACAACGTCGACATCGATGATTACCAACCCAGAAGATGAAATAGAGGCAGAAGGTAAGGTTCAATTGAATGAGCGGGGAAAAAAGTGAGAGAGCGGAGCGGACATTGTCGGTGTCGCCCATCCGGACTTTGAGTCAAGTTTGATGTGAAGCCAGATGAGCTTCCAGTTGTATACACTCCAGGTTTGCTCGAATAACCACTGCCGTCCAACAAATGGTTGTTCTTATGTCCACTGAGCTGACAGACAAAAAAAATTACAAGGATTCGTTCCAGCTCGATGTCCAGTGTCTGGATCCACTAGCGGAGGATGAAGTTCTACCCAGGAAAGCAAAGCTAGAACCAGAAAAACCCGAAACCACAACCAAATGAATCGTTCCATCTCCATCTTCTTCACCCACCACAACAAGTATTGTGGAAATCTACTCGCATCGTTATTCCCATGGACAACCAATATGGAGAAGCCGAGCCAATGAACGTAGAAGTAAAAGAAGTGAGGTTTTGGCTGTAGATAACCATCGAGGCAGATTGAGGTCTGTTGCAGAAAGCTGGTGGGGATTCCTAGTACCTACTACTACGGAAGGTATCGAAAGGTAGGGCAAGTGAGTCTTCCATGGTTTCCGAAGTTACGCTATCCAAATCGTTTAGTATCTCAAAACGGCAGGAAAGAAACACGTACATTCTCCTTGTAGCATTGTCGATTCAATATACACCATATCAACCACTAGGCAGGGATCATCCTCCGCCTTAACATGCAACAAAACCATGTTGTGCCTAATGAGACCTATGTAGCTCCCGCAGTGAACAAGAGTTTTTGTGGGTGGAGACAATGTGAGCGATGCCCACCGAGGGCAACAGCTGCGCGGGTTTTACGAGCGGTACATGATACTAGATAGTCAGAAACACATACCTTACGAGCGGTACATGATACTAGATAGTCAGAAACACATACCTTATAGATAGTCAGAAACACATACCTTATAGATAGTCAGAAACACATACCTTAAAAAACACCGTTATTCCAATTATCCCCATTCACCGCAACGGCATCTCGATGAAGCGTTTGGCAGGCCTAGATATTAACGCGTAAATGAGAAATATACACAAATCGAAGTTACAGAACACATACCTGGTCTTCTTCTAGCGCGTTAACAGACTATATAATGATGACCTGCTTATCCTTTGCTTCAACGTCTCAACAAATGAACGGCATTGTTTTCCCTGAGCCCAAGAAGTAGCGCCTCAGCTACATCCACCTGCTAATCATGCAACCATCCCATTCATATGAGATCGCGTGAATTCCTTGCGTAGTTGAGCGCTTCTGAATAATAACCATCTTGCCTATGCCCTAGAGTATGCCAGAAAGCTTCATCGAAACGAGCAGCAGCAAGCTTTTGCGCGAACGCTCGCGGTCTTTTTCACGATCCTGATCTTGAGAACTTGAGAAGGGTCTACCAGTGGCCAGTGGGATGCAAATTTGATGATTCCGGCGCGCTAATGGAGTTGTTAAAGTTAAGTATCGGCCCGTTCCCTTTTAGGCTAATGATGGATAGGCATTACAATAGGATCACTGTCTATGTACAACATGGACTTGTACTGTTTATAGAATTCTAACCATGTTTGGGCTCAGTTGAACTCTGATCTCCCAATCTCCATGTGGTATGGAATCACGCCCACAACCTGGTCAGGGGATGAAACGCGTGCGTGTGACAACTCTACAAAGAGGTTAATATTTAATGGCCATAGATATGCAGAGATACGCCTGCCAGGAAATAGCTTACTAAAGGTGATGGTGCTGCTGGATCCAAATTTAGTATGGAAGACGGAAAGCCCGCGAATTTGGCCACTCCCACTCTTACCGTAAGCATGACAATTAACACAATAGTCGCTGAGTCAATGGGTCAGACTTACTTGGAAAAAACGCCAACTGAGGGGGGAACTGAGGAGGGACAGGAGTAGCTCCCATCAACTGCCCACTAAATGAATCGCTATACGTGGGCGGGAAGACAATAGGATTCTTCCCCCCAGGTCCCAGCATGTTGATAGTCTCCGCATAGTCAATGTGGTCTGAAGATCCCCAGGTGAATATGTGCTATATTGTAGAGTGAATGATGAACATACAAGAGTATCGGTCATCATCTAGTTTGGAATCGTATGTCATCGGATTGTGAAACATGTCCTCTGATTCTGGCCCAGTCGACACCGAGAATCCCGTCCGCGGGTATCCTTCGTCATTTGTGGATTCCGTATTGTCTGTGGAGCCAAATGAACCCGAATGTAATAATACAAAAGTAACTTTGTCCGAGTTGATGTGAAGGTAGGCATACACATTCACAACCCAACTTCCCATCTTGTAAACTTTACTATAAATCATTGAACATTCAGCAAAACAAACACAGGAAAATGTTTACTTCACGAAGCCGTGGGTACCATATGGTGGAATAAGTTCCATCTTTCCGTTACTGGTAAAGGAAATGAGAACAGATGCGACAGCCTAGGAGTTGGAAAACAACATACGGTACGTCCGCAGCGGCCTTGCAGTAGTCACTGGCAATGATCGAGGAACAAGGTGATATCAAAAGGCCGCCAGGGGCAACACGACGTACCTAGTGATCTCAACCGCCTCGAGCGAGTGGGCGATCATGGATTGGAACCTACACAAATATACAAATGAGAAATCATGAAACAAACGGTACTAAAACCAAAGCTGTCCAATTTTGGTTGTGAGGAAACATCGACGTACGGGCCAGGGACAGCAGCCTTGGTACCGCTGGTGAATTTGGAGATAAGTGAATGATGCAGTGACACCAGTGGAGAACGCACGAAAGCAGGTCAATGTTTGAAGCAGACATTCGAGATGAACTTGAAGTGAAGAGTGGGGGATGACAGGGATAGATTATCAGTTTTTAAGTAAAGTGATAAGAATGTTTTCACGAAGGCTGCGTTCATCATGCGCCAATCATTTTTTATTCGCTTCTCGTCTCATCTATAGGAGTCTATAGGCTGTCATGAAATGATTACGAATGGAAAGGCCAGGTTTCCATTCGCTTCTTGCCTATGAGTTGTAAATTCCATCCACATTTTCGCGGGATGATTCTGCCAGTAAAGGGTATATTCGGATTCACCACGTATGACGGATTGGCTACGCCTGCAAGGCATTCATCGGCTTTGAATTTCCATACGAAGTCATACGGTGCGACATTGACGCGACAGAACCATGTACAAGTTTACCTTGCTGTGGCTTCGGAGTTCAGAGTCTACCGAGAAGTCTACAACTCTCAATCCACTCCTCGGCTGTTTCCAGACGAAAGAATTGTTTTTGAATGGGCAAAAGCAGTTTTTCGTTTCCAGTTCGGTTCTGTCTTGTCTTATCGACAGATACGAGTACGAAATGCAGGTATGGACCACGAGTGAATTCAAATAGAACTTTATGTAAGTATAAGCAGGTGGTAAGTACGGTTATTCGCAAGAAGTTATTCACCACAAGGCACCAAGTAATAATCATCCTTGAATCAGAACACAGCGCACGGTAAGTACTTACTAGTGAAATGGGGGTCTGGGTTGCTGGAAGGAAAGAAATAAAGTAGAAATTTATTGCACGTATGGCTCAAGATTGGACCCCGGCGGATCCAGAGAGCACCGTCTCCTGATACTCCTGATGAGACTCCATTGTAATCATCTAAATGACTCAAACTCCGCGACATTCCGCCACCAATAGCTGAGTAAACGTGGAGTTTGGACACTACATCTTGCCTCATGTTGGATTGATAAGTACTCATTTGAAGCCAGAGGCAATTTGTGTGCTGAAATTATGCAAGCATCGACTTATGTTCGAACAGAAATTCCTCGAGGAGATCCAAAAACTGTTTGAAAGCCACTATATGTGAAGTTAAAGTACTAAAATACAATATCCTCCATGGATGTAAGTATGTATCATTCAGCTTGCCATAAAATACCCTACTTATCGATAAGAAAGTATGTAGAGGCTTCTTCAAATTTTGTACGTGCCAGAAGAAACATATTATGAAGATAATCGTTATCCAGAGCAGATACTCAGTTCCGAAATATGTCCTTTGAATCCTGCAGTTCTGATTTGATGTTCTGGCATTGAAAGAATTATCTCTCAGTGGGTTGAAGGAGGACCCCTGATTATAGTATATACCTACAGAACCCGGCTGAAAATTTTCCGGTTTTCGGCCGGTATTATACTGTTGAAGGAAGGACGATATTTCGTGGCCTACTTCGGTCAGACTGAAGTAGAAATGTTTGCGGTGTGAGTCCACCTTCTCTTCAAGAGTCGAACCTTTGGGCCATGTATGCATGCATGCATGTATGTATCTGATTCGATCGAGCTTTGTACGTGCTGAACTGTGTCCTTGTCCTTGAACTCGGTTGCACAAGGTCGCATCCGAGAACACAGCTTATCGATGGAGTTTCCAGTCTGTGCTCCGACAGACACAAGTCCTTTTTGTCAGGGGAAGTACAATACCACCCAGATTGAGGCACAATTAACTATCTCGTATCTGAACGGGTATTAATTGTTGGGCAGTAGCGCAGGAAAAATCGAACAAGGAAAAACGAGAATTCTTGAAATGTCCACGTCTTGAAGTTAACAACGTCAAAAATGCCCTCATCAATTGGTATTGAGAAATGTTCATATTGATAGATCCCTCGGCGCGGTACCCAAGTACCCCACTTACCCCACTTACCCCACTTATGCAGAAGGGGTTATCTGAGATTTGCGACGGTGGATATAGCGCATCTTCCTTATTGGTAAATCACCAAGGAAAGATGAAAGGGTGTATCAATGTTGACGCGAAGATGTAATAACAGCCCCAGCGGCTTGCCAGTGGCGGTTGTAGGTTATGTACTGTTGTGTCTGTCAGAGAACGTAAGTCTCGATTTTGGTAGAAATAATCTAATATACCTGTCAGAGAACATATAAGTCTACTATTAGTTAGTACGAAGATACATGTAAGTAAAGGTAGCTAGCTCACCTCGATTGCGGTAGAAGAGCGCCCTACCCATTGGCTTGGTGAAAACATCTGCGACATTGGCCTCAGATCCCACTTGGTGCTCACCTACCTCGCGTACAAAAAGATCCTTGACATTGATGTGTTTGAACTAAGCTCTGGTTTCTGGAAATTTCCGCTAGTGAAAGGGATCCGAAATTGTCACCTGAAATAGGGACGGGGGCTGGATGCTTGAGTCTACCTCACTCAGCACACCACGTCACCCACTACCTTCCCATAGATATGCTGGGATTATCCAAGGAAACCACGTTGTGCCTCCAATGATACCCAGGTAGCTCCCGTGGCGAGCAGGAGTGTGTTTCGGGTGGAGAGTCACCGACATGGGTGACGCCCACCAAGGGCAACAATTCGGAGAGGACTCGGATGCTCCGATCATAGATTTCCGTACACGGTCGATACGTGAATTGACGATGATATTTTCCCATCTTCGAGGCTACTTCCCGCGCGAGGATGGAAGAAGCAAAGTCGACGGTTATTCAGAAATTCCGAGTAGAACGTGTATTGGAGGATGTTGAGATGTAAGTGAGAATGAAGGTGTCGAGCCTGGGTGATGCCGATTCAAAAGAGACGAAAGCACACCAAGTCCTTGGAACTGACTGAAGAGTGAGTCAGTGCCATATTTAAGGTGAGGACAATGCAGGAGTCGACAGAGAACTATTGTCCGTGAAAATCAAGAACGTACGTTCTTGTCTACACCGACTGAGGAACCAAAATGTTGCAGTGTTTTCATACGACCTGCAAGACTGCCTGATTAGCACCATCGCTATAGAAATAATCAAAGTAGCAGTGAGACAAACCTGCACGCGTTATGCAAGAAGAGATATACTTATGTGCTCATAAGGTTCGTGGTGCACAGAAATCAAGAGCTATCAAAGATTAGTAGACTTTGGATATTATATTGAAATATTGGCTACTAAGTAACTTGAAACTGCTTGAAGGTCTAAGCTCTTTTATCGAGAGGGTCGGAACGGCCTCGGAGTCCGCGGCCGTGTAACGTGAGATCTGGTTGTTTACTCGCTATCTATCTTGGCCAGTTTCTTCCTCCTCAGTCTTGTCTTGGTCTTTGAAATTGATAGCCATGAATCCATTTTCCGAGTCTTATTGTTATAGCGAGTATGTCCCTGGGTAAGCCCATCGACTTTCCTCGCTGTTTCTCCGAGTCTCACCGGCACCAACGGCCTTTTATTTGTTCTAGGTCGACGGTTCAAACGTTCAAACGTTCATGATCTCAAGCCCAAATTTACCTCTTCCCAGGAGGCTGGGTTTGACGGAAGACTTTATGTGCGGAGCAAAGAACTGTCAACTATGTCTTGCTGAAACAACGGGGAAGACTCTTGAAGAAGTTATGGTAAAAGCAAACAGTGTTTTACTCCAACAGGTCTTCATTCGCTGGTTTAGATCTACGCAACAGCGCACGGACAGGAACCTCACCCTCCTTCGATATCCACAGTGCACGCGTCTCATACAAGTCGGGCTGCCAAACTGATTGCAAGGAAAAATATTTGTGGGAGACGCTTTCTGGGTCCTTGTTCCTCCGCTATTCGAATCTTGGGATAACTGTTGGAGCAGAACACGGGCAGGACGACTAGTATCGAGGATATTGAGAAGGACCTTTATCAGAACCTGCCGGAATATGCTGGATATCAATCGGAAGAGGGTATTAGCACGTTAGGGAAGGTGCTGCAGGCTTATTCGCTCAAGAATCCAGAGTTGGGTTATTGTCAGGTCTGGTATACGACTTTTCGGAGATTGGACATTCATGCTGATTCTTGTCCAGGCCATGAATATTCTTGCCGCAGCTATATTGATGGAGGGCGCAGCTCGTATTAGACTACTGATTGGTATTGACTCTTCTCCAAAGTTACATGTCTGAAGAGCAAGCGTTCTGGATCTGTGATTGTTTACTACCTGGATATTACGCGTTTGTCCCTTCCTGTCTCTACTCGATCTGTTGTACTAAAACTGCGTCTTTCTTAGTCCCATGCATGGAACTCTTCTGGATCAACGCGTGTTTGCATCGCTGGTGCAACGATGTCTAGCTATCATATACAATCACTTTATAACAGTCGACGTGCAATTATCCGTCGCGTCTCTCCCTTGGTTCCTCAGTCTGTGTGTGCGTTCCTCTCGTTCGAAGGACTGTTGCTGATTCATTCTGCTCAGATTCATCAATCGTATGCCAACGATCTTTGCCTTCCGGATAGTTGACTGCTTTTTCTGTAAGGGGCCCAAGGTCTTGTTCCAAGTCGGGTGAGTGATGAAGGCTTCTTACGATGATATCGCCGCTCATGATTATTTCTAGCCTTGGTCGGTGTCTCTTCTTATAATCTTCCGCTTTGTATTCTTATTCACGATTCAGCTATTCTCTCTCCCTTGGTTCCTCAGTCTGTGTGTGCGTTCCTCTCGTTCGAAGGACTGTTGCTGATTCATTCTGCTCAGATTCATCAATAGTATGCCCATGATATTTGCCTTCCGGATATTTGACTGCTTTTTCTGTATGGGGCCCAGGGCCCAAGGTCTTGTTCCGAGTCGGGTAAGTGATGATAGCTTCTTACGATGGTCTCGCCGCTCATGATTATCTAGCCTTGGTCGGTCTCTCTTATGATCTCCCGCTCTGTTGTTCTCATTCACGAATCAGCTATTCTTGAAATCAACGAAGAAAAGCTACTACAAATACAAGATGATGGAAGATTTCTAAAGTAAGTGGCGGTGTAGCATTTCTAAGAAGACCGGACTAACAGATTAACGAGTATAGTCTGATGCAAGACTACTTTGCCTCACTAGGCGACTCCGCGCATCCCAACTCTTCTGATCCTCGTGCCCGCGCAATCACCCGATTCCAGGAGCTCCTCTCGGTATCTTTCAGAGAGTTCTCTGTGATCACCGACGATCTCATTCTATCCGAGCGAAAACGTTTCCGCCACGAAATCATCCATAGCATCGAGACATTCTCCAAACCAGCTCTACGAATCTACGCAGCTTGGGAAAGTTAACAAAAGATCAGGCAGGGCTGGTATACGATGCGTTGTATGTCATTCCTCGGCGCAGCTGCTACCTCCGGCGTTGCTTAAGGACGCATGAACTCAACGACTTCGAGATTAGAACGAGGAGAACGAGGATCTAGCTCGGGTAGGCGTTGAACCAGCCAGAGACTAGGATTCGGTTGAGGGCGTTCCAGTACTTCCTTGGTGAGATTGCAACTCGGGCTAGGGACGATTCCAGGTAACTTAGTCCTGTTGGGTGTGAAAATGAACAGTCCTAAACATGATTTTATTAGCAACGCATTGGCCGAGATATGAGGTGTTGACCGTTTCAGAGTCATTTTTGGCAAGTACGAGCTGGTTTCTGTATTGAACTTGAACTAATCTCGCATGTAGCTGCGAGTTTATATTCAGATTCGAAGTTGGTGATCCATACCTCGGGGCTGTTATTCGCTTTATGTCGGACGCATTCGAGTATGATGATGCTCTCCTGGCTGATTCTGATCAGAGTGGATGGCGAGCCGCGCTCGCCGCTACCTATACCCTCTAATCAGCCTTACCTCAATCTGGCCACGTATGTACCTCTAGCCCCCGTTCCTTTCCACTCTAACCAATATTTCAAGTTTCGTACGCTCTTTCTAGGTGACGAATCTTTCTTCCAAAAATCCTTCTTCGAAATGGACCTGTCCGGTTCATTCCGATTAGATCCTGTTAGATCCTGTTGCCGAGCTCGAGCTCCAGCCATCGGCTAGCGGTCTATTGGGCGAATGAATAATAATAAAAAGATGTTCAACATGTTTATCGATGTAATTGGCAAGACTATTGGGAAACACCAGATCATCCGCCGTCCTTCGATGTAGATACAAGAATCTGGAGGAGCCCAAGGCCTGCGAGTCTCTACTCACGCACGGGATGTGCCACTCTGCTTCCAAAACAAGCCTCCGGTCACCCCCGAGCTCGTCGTCGTTACGTCCGTCATCATCGACGACTGCGACGTCGCAGTCACTTCTTACCATCACCACTGCCGGGAAAGATCGCGAACCGACCAGTGCTATCAGCTACTCGCCGATGGTGCAAGCCGCGAACGCTGCACTTTTAGCTCGTCCGGCCTTTCACCATTGACGATGCGAAAGTCGATGATGGACGAAGATGCAGAAGATGATTTGGAGACAGGCGACAGCGATGCCCAAGTCATGGACGAGGTGAATATGCATCATGCATATCTACTTAACTAATCCTCATCCGAATCACGCAGGTTGATGCTTTTCTTAGAGGCCCATGACTCGGGTTTGACTGATGCCGATAAAGCGGTCGCGAAGCAATCGCGAAGGGTACGCATTCATGAAGGTTCTGCTTGTGCTCGTGGAAAATGTTAATGGTTTTTTTTTTTCCAGATTAAATTATTGAATAAACGCAAAGCCAGATTAAGTAGCTGGATGTTAGAATTTCATTCATTAACCGTGGACTCAATTCTACACGAACATGATGTATACTGTATCTGCACTGGCAAGTTTCAATAGGGTTCAAAGTCGTGCCCATAGAAGTTGATTTCGCAAAAGGAAGGAATACAATAAGGTCGCAGTACAATGGTTGGTGACTAAATTTGTTCTGGCCAGTCCCCCAGATTACTTGTAGAAAGATTTGCATCTACGTAGTCAATAATACAGTTTGTTGAATAACACACTAGCACTCCTTTTCGGCGTGATCAGGCAGTGAGGCAGCACCTTTCTTATCCTTCATGCGGCTTCTCCCCTCCAACAACTGATCCAGCCGATCCAACAACCCCTGAACTTGGTGTCTATGTCTTCACGCAGCCCGTTGATCGAGGTTTGAATATTATTGAGCATGGCAATCAGGTCTCCATCACCATATTCGAGACGCGCATCTACAATATGAGAGCTATATAAGTAATAAGTATGGAAACAAGTAGAAGATTGACTTACGGACATTGCGCACGGCGGTGAGGCGGTTTTGCCGCTTGCCACCACAGCAGAAGTGACATTGGCGTTCCCACTTTCTGATAAAAGAGGAATTGTGAGGTAGTATCCTTTGGTTTGAGTGGCGTGAAGGCTCACTGTGTAAATAAACCAAATTTCCCAAGTCAAGTTCAGCATTGAAAAGATCGCTGATGTTGAGAGGCGTGCCGGCTTGGATGGTTTCGGAGAACCCTGGAAAGTTTTCAATGTTGGCAAGCGAGGGATTGGCGTCCAGAAGGGATTTGATGGTGCGAGGATACCTTTTGACTCGTTCAAGTGGCTGGGCCATGGATGTTTGTGCGAGTAGTCTCGCAAGAAGAAACTCAGCATGTGATAATTGACTTGATTATCCGCATAGGTCAGGTGATGGCGCCTAAGGTTGTCTTCTTGGGCAACCTATAGCTACCGAGACTCTGACAAGCTGTAGTCGAAATTGAGCCAGGCAGCACAGCTTCAAGTAACGCGATAGGTGGATAACTAAAGCTGGTTT